>JASVEL010000669.1:0-101647 GCA_032618575.1 Nicotiana noctiflora
TAAAGTTGACAGCGGGCAAATGTTCGCGCTCGATCCATTGTCAATCAATACCCTGGTCACGACTGAGTCTTCACTCTTTACTGTAAGGTACAATGCTTTATTGTGTTCAGTTCCCTCCACCGGCAGCTCCCTATCGGAGAAGGTGATCCTGTTAGACTCGAAAATTTTGCTGGTAATCTTCTCCAAGTGACACACTGAAATCTTCTTCGGAACATGAGCCTCATTTAGAATCTTCATAAGAGCCTTCCGGTGCTCTTCTGAATGTATCAACAAAGATAACAAAGAAATTTGGGTCGGGGTCTTTCTTAACTGCTCAACCACTAAGTACTCTTGTGACTTCATTTTCTTAAGAAATTCTTCTGCTTCCTCCTCCGACACTGGCTTCTTCAATTGACTTTCTCTTACCGTCTTCATCTTTCTCAGTTCCTCCGGAGCAAAACACCTTCCAGATCGGGTGAGTCCATGCGTTTCATTAATTTCACCAGAAATCTCTTTTCCTTTATAAACTACTGCTACCTTGTTATAGTTCCAAGGTACAGTCTTTGTACTCACCATCGGCATTTGCACTACTGGTTTTATGATTACTGGCTCTGTACTTGCGCCTTTCACAGTCACAATCGTCTTTGCACCTGGAACTACCACCTTTAAACCTCCCATCACTACTGGCTTTGGTTTCTCAACAATTGCTTTCTCCTTCACAACTTCCTTTTCTAACTTGTCACTCGACTTTATCATCATGACGGCCTGAGATGGTTTTTGATTGCCATCACCCTGCACCAATTCTATCATATGCGTTTCGTGGTGATTTGGCAATGGATTCTGGGTAATGTTTGGGGCTTCGGGAGCCTGTACTTCGATTCTCCTCTCATCGATAAGATCTTGAATGGCATTCTTTAATTGCCAACACTTCTCAGTATCGTGGCCCAATGTTCCCGAACAGTATTCACATCTGACAGAAGAATCAAGATTTTTCGGGGGTGGGTTTGGAACTTTTGGTGCAATTGGTCTCAACATCCCCAATTCTTTCAACCTGTGGTAAAGACTGGTATACGATTCTCCGAGAGGAGTGAATGTTTTTCTCGCTTTGTTTCTCCAATCAGCGTCCGGCCTGGGTCTATTCTGGTTTCGGTAAGGTTTAGGGGTTGGGTATGTGTTCTGGGTGTGGTACACATTGTGTGGAGCTTGAGCTCTCCACACATGGGGTGGTGGTGGTGGGTAAGTTTGGGCTTGAGGGTGGTGGTAATGTGGGACAGTTGGTGGGTACGGTGGTGGTGGTGGGTTATATGGGCTTGGTGTGTTGTAGGGGTTTGGCGGGTAAGATGGTGGTGGTGGATTATATGGAGTTGACGGGCTTGGTGAGTGTTGGCGGTAGGGTCTGGGTGGGTTATAATGTGGGTTGCGACTCCATGACCTACTTTCAATGGTTGATACTTCTTCTTTCTTCTTCTTTCCCATCACTCCTCCGCTTCCACTCTGTATAGCTTGATTGGTGGCTTTGATAGCCGAGAAACTCATAATTTTGTTTGTCTTCAAACCCTCTTCTACAAAACTTCCCATTTTCACAACTTCGTTGAAACTTTTTCCAATTGCTGACACTAGATGGCCGTAGTATGTTGGCTCCAAAGCTTGCAGAAAACAATCCACCATTTCCCCTTCTTTCATTGGCGGATCCACTCTAGCGGCTTGTTCCCTCCATCTAAAACCGTATTCTCTAAAGCTCTCTCCTGGCTTTTTCTCCATCTTGGTAAGGGATAACCTGTCGGGTATGATCTCCAAATTGTACTGAAAGTGACTAGCGAAAGCTTGCGCTAAGTCATCCCAAACGAACCATCTTGTATGGTCCTGTCGGGTATACCATTCCAGAGCTGATCCACTCAAACTTTGGCTGAAGTACGCCATCAACAATTCATCTCTACCTCCCGCGCCTCTTATCTTGCTACAGTATCCTCTTAGATGAGCTACCGGATCCCCATGTCCGTTGTACATGTCGAACTTTGGCAACTTGAATCCCGCAGGAAGCTGCACCTCAGGGAACAAACACAGGTCTTTGTAGGCTACACTTACTTGCCCTCCCAGTCCTTGCATATTGCGGAAAGCATTCTCAAGACTCTTCACTTTCCGAGCCATCTCTTCCTGCCCGGCACTTGCTTCCATCATCGGAGCATGAGACTCGTGTTGCCTGAAAGTAGGCTCCGGAGGGTAGTAATGAGGATCCTGGATATGAAATATTGGTTCACTAGAGGATTTATGGATAACAGCGGGCGGAGGTGCCACATATACAGGAGCGACTTGTGGTATCTGAGGTGGTACCTGCTTGGTTGGAGGTGGTGGTATTTGAGAGGTGGAAGCATAGTAGTGAGGGTAGTCGGGGTAGGTGGAGGATGAGTTCATTGTTGGTGGCTCGGGGTTAGGATTGGCTGGAGGGACATATGCAGGGTTAGCAGGGTAGGCTGGTAGTGGTTGACCTCTTGACCAAGCCTGGTACATTTCAGCCATCTGCTGTCTTAACTTGTACATTTCTTCTTTCATCCCTACCACATCCACGATCTCTTCTTCGTGAGCAGGGTCTACAATGGTTGCCTCGATCTCCTGGGACACGGCCTTTGTCATCTTTTTGGACCTGGTGTTGTATGGGTGGGTAGCCAGTATGCCAGTTGCCTAGAAAATCTGGACTCACAAACATCAACACTTGTTAGTTGTTAGCGCATGAATAAGATGTAACAACTTTAAAAACAAACACATTTGCTCGAGTCGTTATGCATCATCCCGGCCGCTGCTCACTTCAATCATCTTTTCTTTTTCCGCTCTTTTGTTTTCTTTCTTTCTTTTCTTCTTTTCTTTTTCTCTTTTCTCTTTTGCTTTTTCTCTTTTCTTGCTTTTTCTCCTTTTTTTTTCTTATTCTTGCTTTTTCTTTTCTTTCTCTTTCCTTGTCGTTTTCATAATTACGCTCCTATTTATTTGCCTAGCGGATTCAAAGGAAATGACATAAAAGAGAAGAATTGGTAACAACACTTGTTTTCTCATTGATAACTCAAAACATTGATTACAAAGTGGTGTTTTAAAAAAAAGAAAAATAAAAAATGATGCATGACCTAAGAGTACATTAATGCACCTAGTGCCCGCGAGGCATCGTTCGGCCTTGCCGCGGGCCTATATGCTAAACCCCTTTGAAGCCTATCCAGGTCGGCCATGACTTGTTGTACAAAAAACTTCACTGCAGATACAAAAGTCCTCCGAGACATATCTTCACAAAGCTGAGTCTTCCGGGTGATGTACTGGGCGATGCGAACAATCTTTTCTCTGATGACCCCTTTTTCTTGCAATAGCCGGCTTATTTGCTGAGTGCGAGCATCCAAGGTGTGTTGGTTGTCCTTCTGCACTTGTTGCAGCTCCAATTCTAATCTAGCCATAGTCGTGTAGCAGTGCTCTCTTTCTTCTTCAAGATCTTTGATAATCTTGTTACTTTTGACTGTGGCTGAGATCATTTTCTTCCTAAGCTGAGCTATTTCAACATCATGCTTGCCTTGTAGCTGCCGGACCAACTTGGCTCTTTCCTCGGCGTCTTTGTCCATTTGCTTCCGAGCCTTGACTAACTCTTTTTCAGCTACGTCCAAATCAAAGCTATAGTCATTCACTTTCCGCCGGAGAATCTCAATTAACTTTTCATCTCGGGCTGAACGAACTGGGGTCTCGGATGCAATTTTCATTTGAGCTATTTGAGCCTTCAACACATCATTTTCTTTCTTCAGCTGTTTCTTTTCCACTTCATCGGATGCTGCTTGCAAGCCACTTTCGAAATGAAGGTTTCTCAGTTTATCTTCCAACAGACTGATTTTGGCCTTATATTCTTTTTCCTTGGCCGCCCATTTCAGATTTTCCTCGGATTGATCTATCAGGTCCTGCAAGTGAGGCCTCTTTGAAAGACGTTCGTGTTCAACCCCTCGTCGGTACCATGTGGAGTACCCGGGTGATATCTCCCCCTTTGCTCTATTCGGCACACAAGTATCAATCTTCAAATTTTGGCACTCGTTCCAGATTTGCCGGATTTTTGCTTCCGGAAATTGCCCGTCTGGACCAATCTCCACAGCTTGCACACTGAGATCCCCGTCTCTCGGAATAATCTGACACCGACCCAACTGTCGCAGGGCTCTGTATGGGGCATAGGGTTGTATACTCTTCAAACCCATGATCAAAAACGGCGATCCCTCCGTTGGCATGTATATCACCTTGTCAAGAGGTAACCAGTCGTACGTCCAATCAATTTGACCGTCAGTTAGTGATCGAAGATACACAATCCAACCTTGGACTCCTTCCGGCAATTTTACTTCCTTTGTCCTCGCATTGAACTCTTCCAAACATGTCCGATCGGCCGGACCATAGCTCGAGAATGAAGGGTGGTGGCATAAATGCTCGATTAGCCAGATTTGCAATATCAAGTTACACCCTTCGAAGAAGCTAGCCCCTGCTTTGCACGCAGTCAGAGCACGATAGATATCCGCAACAATCATCGGGGCCAGAGTACGGTTTTCTTGTACTATCAGTGTGGTAGCTACCCCGGCGACTTTTATATTAATATGTCCATCTTTCCTCGGGAATACAACAACTCCGAGAAATGCCACCAAAAATGCGAACCTCCGGTGTTCTTCCCATTTCGCCCGGTTGGACTTGCAACATAGCTTGTTGGTAGGATCATTGAAACCCCCAACGTGTCCAAACCTATTGTAGATGAAGCTTAAAGAACAAAACCCGTCGGCCAGATCTTCATTATGAACATTCCGGGCAATTTTCAAAGAGTCGAGGAAGCGATGTACCGTCACCGTCCTCGGAGATACCGGGTATTTTCCTTTCAGCGGAACCTCGGTCTTCCCAATGTAAAAGGCAATCTCCTCCAAAGTTGGGGTAAGTTCAAAATCTGGAAAATGAAACACGTTGTGTGCCGAATCCCAAAACGTGACCAACGCTTTAATCACATCACCTCGAGGAACCATGTCTAGTAAACCCGTGAGGCCTTTCAAGTACTTTTTGACCCAGTCTTGACCATCGGATCCCATGTCCTGCCACCATAATCTCAGCTCCAAAGGGATTTTATTTAGGGAAAATTGTTCATTCATCATCGTGCTCGTCCTGCACATTTATTAAGGTGATTTTATTTAGAGAAGGAAAAAAACTTTTTCAATGCAGGTTTTCAATTTTTTGAATGAAAGGAAAGAAAAGAAAAATGATTTTTCGAAGTGGCCATTTTTGCAAAAACAGCCTTCCGTCGTCCTTTCGGAACATTCGGCAATAGCAATCACCTCGATTATTTGAAAAGAAAATCTTTTTGGTCTTTTTCTAAAAGTGTGGTTGGACCCGTTTAAGGGTTGCCTACGTATCCCACCTAATGGCGAGAATCAAACCTGCGTAGTTCGGTCAGATTATTTGACCAATTATTTCAAAAATGTTCCACCTATTTTTTTCAAATTTTCAAATTTTCCATGTACCTATTTTCTACAAATCGTTATTTTCCTCTCTTTTTTTCAACAATTTTTCCAATCTCGGGATTTCCACCGGTCCGCATAACGGTCAAGGACAATAAAATGCAACACATAGCATGCTCGGTCTTTTCAATACCGGGTTACCTGTCCTAGACGGACCCAACCCCTGTGTTGAGTCCCCTAAGTCAAATATGATGCAAATAATCATCCTAGACCTATGTTCAAAATCTTACGGTTTCATGGATTGCTAGACCGTGTACCCGAGCGGACAACTCGAATCGAGGAGGGGCTACGTACCGGTGACCCGCGGAGTCAATCGGCTTTGTAACTTATCCGGCCTCTGTTTTCTTAATTTAAGGTGACATTTAACAGAAAGGGGAGTCTCAACCAGTAAGCACATCCCCGGGGGAGAAGAGAGAAGGGTTTTCGGCATAGTTTTATATATACAGTTCACATAATATCAAAAAGCGATAAAGCACATAGCATGTTGTTCAAATCACATAATGAAGTCAAACAAAAACGCAAACGGCAGTTCTAAGGAGCTCGAGTTCTTAAACCATGAAACCGAAATTCATGGTTGGATCCCCAGCAGAGTCGCCAGAGCTGTCACACCTCCCTTTTTACTACCCCAACACACTTAAAAGTGTATAAATACACTTGTAGGGTATACCCCGACGCTCAATTACCCGAGACGGATAAAATAACGTAAGGGAAGGAGTTTTTCCAATTTAAGGACAATCGGTTCGGGATATATTTAGAGATTAATCAGAGTCGCCACTTGGAAATGACAATGGTGTCCCAAGTCACCGGTTAATCCCGAATCCGAGGAATTTTGACTCTTTGAAATGTCTGCGAAGCAGAGGTCCGGATAAGGAACTCTGTTAACCCGGGAGAAGGTGTTAGGCACTCCCGGATTCCGTGGTTTTAGCACTGTCGTTCTTGACTTTTGTTTGACTCAATTATAAGTTTTAACAACATAATGTGCTTTTACGTTAAATATTATTTTTTAGGAATTTGCGACATTGCGGAAACACGCCTCGAGTCATACCGCAACCAGTACGCCTATGACTTTTGGTGTATTTCGGCTTTGCCGAGATTTGGATTTGAGTCGCACCAAGTGCACACTCGTTCATAGGAAGGTATATTAAAACCGTACCCTAAAATAACGTCTATCGACTTTTAAATATTTTGGGAGAAGCTATGGAATTTACTATTAGCTTTCCCGGATCTATTTGTGTTATATCATTACTAAATGGGGGCCCCGGTGTTATTCGGGCGAGGCTCGTCCCAATTTTCATTAAAGGATTCAATACTTGTATTTAACTACGTTTTCTACACTTGTTCTTTCCTTAAACGTATTCACTAAGCTTTCCAGGCCCATATACATCTTCTTTTCTACTGGGCCTAGACTTCCGTTTATTTAATCGGGCATGCAAGCAATGAATTGGCCCAGGCCTCAAAGCCCAAAAGGTCTTTTGGCTATCATTCAGCAAACTAAACAATTCCGAATTGGAGTTCAGGCCCACGCTATACATAGGGCCCAAACCAGAATGTAATAACAAAGATACAACATAGAATTTCATAATGGAACAATACTCAAGACTGGAAATGAAATCAGATCATTCTTTATTTATTGATAGGAATCGGTACATGAACGGTAATCAAGGAAAATTCCACCAACTGTTATATATGTTCTATATTAAGATCTAATCAATCACATTCAAGATGTTCTGGAACACGGCTACTTTTCTAGGAAATTAGATTGACTTAAAATGAATTAGCTAATTATTTATACTGAAGAGACAATGAACAATTGATAACAGACTATATTGCTGATTCCATTGTAAGCTATACCCCTTATCACCAATCCATTCATCCTAATAGAATTACTTCTCATTCAGATTTGAACCTTGAGACTAGTTAATGGAACAGCTAGGTGAATTTATTATTCTAAAGCATGCAAGCGAGTTGATTGAATCTGATTTCAACGTGATTCCTATTTAACTAAATGATGAATGGTCTACAACTATACTACCATTATACTACTGATTTCCTCATGAATTTCATTATCAGATTGTTAATTTTGCAGGTCTTATCAATTAACTTATATTTTAGAGCCTTTACGTAATTAAACTAAGTGGTAAACTATCTACATTATACTACTACTATTACTAGCTATTACATAATTTTGTTTCTGTTTTCATTCTACTACAGGCTTCACTACATGACGTTTAAATCTAAACTACACTAAGCTATCAATTAAAGAAGTGAACTGAACTACAGCAGAATAGTTAATTTCAACATCCTGAACTTCATTCCATTGTTTGAGCTTTAACAGTTACATCTTCAGTGAACAAGGGAATGTACCTGGTTCAGCAAAATGGAAGCCAATGAGTTCTAAGGGAGAAGGAGTAAGCAATGACTCAATCAGCAATGCAACAGTGAAAATGAGAGCTAGATCGACACAGCAACACAACAGCACAACAACATCAATACGAGAGAAACCCAGCAGATAATCGAACAAAAACCCAGAAAAACCAGATTTAAACCACAAGCTCTCACACCCGGAATTTCCAGAAATGATTACTGCTAAATTGCTATGTTTTTCCTAGTATTTCTTCTCAATAATTAGCCTAAGTATGAATTTCAGATTGCTCAAATGTTGGAACCCCAATATATTTCTTATATTACTCTCTGAATTGGAACCCCAATACTATGGCAGACAAAGAAGCACAGGGACATCAACATAAAGCTACAAGCTACAGGACACTCTAATGAAAGAGAACAATTGAACTAATTATGCCAAGAAACAGAGAAGGCGGCTAGTCATGATATTGCAAACCAACAAATCAAGGCATGTCTTTTAACTCTAAAAGAAATTGTGATAGAACAAACATATACCCTAGTACTAAACAATCAAAACAGGATGATCATAAACCCTAATACTAAACATGATCTTGAAAGAACAGGTTAAAGCATACGAAATCAAGCAAATAAGAATCTATGTCTATCAGAGAAGCATGCAAAGCAAAATCCTAAAACTAACATGACGAACATAAACAAAACAGATACTCATAGGCATGCAAATACACAAATCAAACAAAAATATGCAGAATAAAGAAAACAGATAAGGGTCAGGGACTTAGCTCGCGGGGCCTGTCCCCCGAGCTTCCTATTCTCTTTCCTTTCTCTATTTCTCTCATATTCTCAGGCTCCTTTTATTCTTTCTTGTTTTCTTTTTCTTTATTTCTTTTCCGGACTCTTTTTTTTCTTTTATCTTCTTTTTCCTTCTCTGATTTTCTTTCAGGCCTAAAGACGAGGCCTTTTTGGATTTCGGCTTGAAGAGGGTGTTTGGGTGAGGGTAAAGAACGGATCTTGATTGGGGTTGAATTTGGGGTCGCCGGAGTTAGGGTTCCGACGACCCTTTTTGGGATATTCGAAGCGATTGGGGTTGATTCGAGGGGAACCAGTGGGGTAGGGTAATAGATCATGTGGAGAGGGTTCGAACGGCATTGGTTTGAGGCGGATCTTCATACTTTGGTGGTCACCGGTGAGGATTCCGGTGACCGGGACTTCGAAGAACAGGGTATTTTTCTGGGGTTTTTGGGTGTATTATGAAATGAAGAAGAAGGAGAAGAAGAGAGGAGAGGTAAAGGGAGGCCGGCGACCACCGTAGGAGTGGTGGCCGCCATGGCCGCCATGGCCGTTGAGGATGAAGATGATGAAGAAGATGAGAGAACATGGCGGCTAGGGTTTGGGCTCTTAGAGAATGGCTGGGGTCTTCAGACATAAGCCTTTTATAGGTTAAATGTCGCATGAAATCGTGGTCGTCCATTCGATGATGATCGACGGCTCTCACAGGCGTTACTAAAACGACGCCGCATCGTCGCTTATGAGACCAAAGCCATCAACCGTTAGATTGACTAAAACGGACGGCCCAGATCGCTTCTCTCATATTAATTAACTAATTAATTCCAACAATTATCTCAGTCGTTGGATTGAACTAGATGAATGGCTGAGATCGTTTGCCTCTTAAAGACCTGGACCCGTTTCCTTTGGGCTTAGGGACTGGGCCGGCCATTTGAATCACATTTGGCCCAGATTTATTACACAACATATATTTTTGTATTTTTCCGATTTTAATGATTTTTATGTATTTTTTATAGTTTTTTTCTTTTTCTTTCATGAAAAATTATAAATCCTAATTTACTATTTACTCTAATTTTCTAATATTTTTTTGCAATTTTTCTGCTATTTTTTTCTTTATTTTCTCCTATCTAAGCTATTTTGCTAATTTTCTAATTAACTAAACTAACAAATTAATTACTTAGCCTATATTTTTTTTTTCTAATTTCTACTTATTCAAACTCAAAAGTATAGCTAATTCCAAGCAAGCAAGTAATTGCACCCAAAAATATATTTATTTTAATTTTGGAATTATTTGCTCGGTGCAAAAATCACGTGCTCACAGCGTGGACTGTTAAACAGAGTCAACTTCCTCGGATTCGGGATTAACCGGTGACTTGGGACACCATTATTTTCCCAAGTGGTGACTCTGAAAACTTTAATAAAAATCCCGAACCGATTGTCCTTAAATTGGAAAAACTTCTTCCTCGTTGTTATTATATCCTTTCCCGGGGTATTTATAATTATCGTGGAATAACTTATTCTCCTATTCGGGAAAATAAAAAAGGTAGTAAAAAGGGAGGTGTGACAGATCTGGCGACTCTGTTGGGGATAAGCAACACAGAACTTCGGTTCAGGGTTTAAGAATTCAAGCTCGATAGAATTGCCGTTTTTGATGTTATTTGACTTCATTATATGCTTTGATCAACGTGTTACATGTTTTTACCGCTTTGATATTACGTGGATTGTATATATAGAATTGTACCGAAAACCTTTCTTTTCTTTACCTCCGGGGATGTTCTTATTGGTTAAGACTCCCTTTTTCTGTTAAGTTATACCCAAAATAAGAAATAGAGGCCAGATAAGTTACAAAGCCGAATGACCCCGCGGGTCCTCGGTACGTATCCCCCTCCTCGATCCGAGTTGTCCACTCGGGTACACGGTCTAGCACCGTATGAAACAATAAGATATTGAACATAGGTTTAGGACGATTATTTGCATCATAACTAACTTAGGGGACTCAACACAGGGGTTGGGTCCGTCTAGGACAGGTGACCCGGAATATTAAAGACCGAGCATATTATATGTTGCATTTTAATTGTCCTAGATCATTATGCGGACTGGCAAAATTCTTGAAAAAAAATAAAAACAAAAGAAAGAGAAATTTTGGTATAGAAATATTAGCGAAATGCTGTCAAAACTTGGAAAAAAGAAAAAATCTGAAAAAAAAGGAGAAACAATGTTGTTGAAATAATTGGTCACATAATCTCACCGAACTATGCAGGTTTGATTCTCTCCATTAGGTGGGATATGTAGGCAACCCTTGACGGGTCCAACCACCCTTTTAGAAAATGACAAAAAATATTGAGTTTTAGTTTCAAATAATCGAAGTGATTGCTGTTTTTGGAAATGGCTGAATGTTCTGAAAGGACGCCGGAAGGCTGTTATGGCAAAAATGGCCACTTCGAAATCATGTCTTTTTCTTTCAAAATAAATAGCCTGAAAAGGCTAATTCTTTAAAAAAAAATGAAAAAATTGTCCTTGAAAAAATATTTTCCCTTTTCTGAATAAAATCGCCTTTAATAAATGTGCAGGATGAGCACAGTACAAATTGAACCCTTCACCTTAATGAATAAAATTCCTGTGGAGTTGAGGCTATGGTGGACTGATATGGGTCAAGAAGGACAAGCTTGGGTCAAACGCTATCTAAAGGATCTTACGGGGTTGATGGACATAATTCCTCGTGGCGATATTATTCGGGCACTTGTCACTTGTTGGGATCCCGCACATAATGTTCTACACTTCTCAGACTTCGAGCTCACTCCTACCTTAGAGGAAATTGCTTATTATATCGGGAAAGATGAGGTTCCCCTGAAGGAAAGATACTCGGTGGCTCCGAGGGAGATAACAGTGCACAGATTCCTTGATTCTCTGAAAATTGCTAGGAACGTCCATAACGAAGACTTGGCTAATGGATTTTGTTCTTTAAGTTTCATATACCGTAGATATGGTCATATCGGGGATTCAATGACCCTACGAACAAGCTCTGCAGTAAATCTAACCGAGTCAAATGGGAAGAGCATAGAAGATTTGCCTTTATAGTGGCATTCCTCGGATTAGTTATATTCCCGAGGAAAGATGGAAACATTGATACAAGGGTCGCCAGGGTGGCCAGTACTCTTCTTGTGCAAGATAATAGCACACTGGCGCCAATGATTATAGCTGATAGCTTCCGTGCCCTCACATCCTGTAAAGCGGGGCATGACTTCTTTGAGGGTTGCAATTTGATTCTCCAGATTTGGTTGATAGAAAATTTGTGTCTTCACTCTCCGTTCTCGAGTTATGGGTCATCTGAGAAAATGTGCATTCAAGAGTTTATATGAGAACAAAAGAAGTTAAGTTGACGGAAGGAGAAAAAGGTTGGATTTCATACTTGCGATCGTTGACTGCCAGCCAAATTGATTGGGCATACTGATGGTTGCCCCTTGACGAAGTGATATACATGCCAACGGAAGGGTCGCATTTCTTGATTATGGGTCTTAAAAGCATTCAGCCTTATGCACCGTACAGGGTACTATGACAGCTTGGGAGATATCAAGTTATACCAAAAGACGGGGACCTCAGCTTACAAGCAGTAGAAATAAGTCCAGATGGACAATTCCTGGAAGTAAATATGCGACAGATTTGGAATGAATGCCAAAGCTTGAAGGTAGACACTTGTGTGGGAAACCGAGCTCAGTAAGAAGTATCGCCAGGGTATGCTGCATGGTATCACCGGGATGTCGAGCATGATAGACCAATAAAAAGGCCTCACATTCAAGAATTGGCCGAGCAGTCTAAGGAGCACAAATATAGGGTGGCCACAGAAAATGAGTATAGAGCCAAGATCAGCTTGCTAGAGAAACAATTTCGAGATCTCAAATTCGAGAGCGGCTTACAAGCGGCATCCGATGAAGGAGAAAAGAAGCAACTGAGAAAAGAGAATGAAATCTTAAAGGCTCAAATTGCAAAGATGAAAATTACAGCCGAAACCCGAGTTCGCTTAGCCCGAGATGAGAAATTAATTGAAAATCTTCGTCGCAAAGTGAATGACTACAGTTTTGATCTTGATAAAGCAGAAAAGGAGTTAGTTAGGGTTCAGAGACAACTGGCCAGAAATGCCAAGGAAAGAGCTAGAATGGTTCAACAATTACAAGATGAACACAAGGTTGAGGTAGCTCGATTGAGAAAGAAAATCATTACAACCGAAGTCAAAAGTAGCAAGCGAACCAAAGAGTTCGAAGTAAAGATAGAACATTGTTACATGGCTATGGCTCGGTTAGAATTTGAGCTACAACAACTACAAAAGGAGAACCAACAAACCTTAGACGCTCGCGCCAAACAGATTAGCAAGCTGCTTCAGGAAAAAGGGGTCATCCAAGAGAGAATCGTCAACATTGCTCAGTACATCACAAGGAAGTGCCAATTGTGTGAAGATATGTCCTAGGCAATATTCACTTCAACAGTAAAGTTCTTTGTAAATCAAGTAATGTCTGACCTAGATAAACTCCAAAGTGGATTAGCATATAGTCCTGCGGCAAGACTGAACAACGTCTCGCGGGCACTAGGAGCATTAATGTATTCGTAGGGCATGCATTTTGTATTTATATTTCTTCTGCATTTGTAGTACAACATCATTTGTAACCGATGTTTTTGAGTATCAATGAAAAATTCAAAAGAAGTTGTTATTATTCTCTTTCTGTTTTTATACAAATTGTCCGGTCGATAGGCAAACATGTAGGAACGGAAAACAAAAACAAAAATGAAGAAAATGAAAAAGAAAAAAAAAGGAAAAAAAATGAATAGAAAAGCAATGAAAAACAGAGGTGAAAAGAAAATGGTGGTTCAAGGAAGAAATAAATGCCGGGATGATGCATAATGATCAAGGCAAAAGTTGTGATTTTAATCATTACATCTTACCCCTTATGAGCTAACTATTAACGAGTTTTGTTGTTGATGAGTATCAGATTTTCAGCTGGCAACTGGCATTCTGGCACATCACAATTACAATACACGTTCAAAAGCTATGTCTAAAGCAGTGACTCAGGAGATTGAACCTACCATCATGGACCTGGTACAGGAAGAAGAGGTTGTAGATATTGCAGGTATGAAAGAGGAGATGTATAAGCTAAGGCAGCAAATGTCGGAAATGTACCAAGCCTGGTCTAGGGGTCAACCTTTGCCTACCTATCCAGCCAATCCAGCATACGTCCCTCCCACAAATCCAAATCCTGAACCACCTACCATGAACTCATCCTCCACGTACCCAAACTACCAACACTACTATGCCACAACTTCACAGGCACGACCACCACTATCCAAACAAGTTCCACCACAACCACCTCAGGCCGCCCCTATATATATGGCACCACCACCTGCAACTCTGCATAAATCATCCAGTGAATCGGTGTTCCATGTTTAGGACACTCATTATTATCTACCGAAGCCAACGTTCAGGCAGCATGACTCCTACACACCGCTTATAGATATGACGGAAGAAAAGCCTGTTAGGAACTTAGAACAAGAAGAGATGGCATGGAAGATGAGAAGTCTTGAACAATCTTTCCGTAACATACAAAGGCTAGGAGGCCAAGTGAGCGTCGCGTATAAAGATTTATGCTTGTTTCCGGAGGTGCAGCTCCCGGCCGGATTTAAGCTACCTAAGTTTGATATGTACGACGGACATGGGGATCCGGTAGCCCATCTAAGGGGTTATTGTAGCAAGATGCGTGGAACAGGGGGAAGAGACGAGTTGTTGATGGCTTATTTTAGCCAGAGTTTGAGCGGTTCTGCACTGGAGTGGTATACCCATCAGGATCACACTAGATGGTTCATCTGGGATGATCTAGCTCATTCATTCGCCAACCACTTCCAGTACAATCTAGAAATAATTCCAGACAGGCTATCGCTAACAAAAATGGAGAAGAAACCCGGGGAAAGTTTCCGGGAGTACGGGTTTAGATGGAGGGAACAAGCTGCACGGGTAGACCCTCCCATGAAGGAAACATAAATGGTGGACTACTTTCTACAGGCTTTAAAGCTTACTTACTATGGTCATCTGGTATCAGCAATTGGGAAAACTTTCAATGAGGTGGTGAAAATGGGAAGCTTCGTAAAAGAGGGATTAAAAACCAATAAGATCATGAGTTTTTCGGCTATTAAGGCCACGAATCAGGCAATACAAACCGGAACTGGGGGATCAATTGGTAAATAGAAGAAGGAGGAGGTCGTAGTTGTTGAAAGTAGATCATGGTCTCGGGGCCAAAATACATATCATCACCCACCTCGTCCATATCAACCATATCCACCAGCACCCTACAACCCACCTCCACCATATTATCCTCCCACCACTCCACATTTTTCCGACTCACATGCTCAATATTACTCACCGCCTCCACATGTATGGCGAGCCCAAACTCCACAAAACGTCTACCATGCACAAAACACTTACCCACCTTCCAGAACATACAAAAATCCAAATAGACCCAGCTTTCGTCCAGATCCGGAAGTAAGAGGAAACATAGCCCAAACAAAGAAAACATTCACTCCGTTAGGGGAGTCATATACCAGTCTTTATCATCGCCTGAGGGAGCTAGGGATGCTAAACCCCATTGAGCCAAAAATTACAAGCCCACCACCCAGAAACCTTGACTAATCAGTCCGATGTGAATATTGTTCCGGGGCGCCGGGACATGATACTGAAAAGTGTTGGCACTTAATGTCCGCCATACAGGAGCTTATTGATACCAGGAGGATCGAGGTACAGGCTCCAGAAACTCCCAATATCTCACAGAACCCATTACCAGCCCATCATGAGACGCATATGATAGATTTGGAACAGGGAGAGAGTAGTAAGAAACCTTCTCAATCAGTGATGATGATAAAAGCCAGTAGCAAAGTGGGAGGAGAGGTTGAGAAAAAGAAATCGTCAGCTGAATTGCCAATAAATATGCCATCAGTGGTCGAGGCCATGAAGGTAGTAGTGCCGGGAGCCAAGCCTTTATTGACCGTGAAGGGAACTTATGTGGAACCTGTGATTATCAAACCAGTGGTGCAGATGCCAGTTGTAAACACTAAAGCCATACCGTGGAACTATAACAAAGTTACAGTGATGTACAAGGGGAAGGAGGTTACAGGAGAAGTCAATGAAACACAAGGCCTAACTCGCTCCGGGCGATACTTTGCCCTGGAAGAGTTGAGAAAGACAAAAGTGGTAAAGGAGAATCTGAATCATGTAAAGAAGGCAGTTACTGAAGAAGAAGCGAAAGAGTTCTTGAAAAAGATGAAGGCTCAAGACTATTCAATAGTAGAGCAGTTGAAAAAAATGCCTGCACAGATTTCATTGTCATCATTGCTAATCCATTGTGAAGAGCACAAGAAGGCGTTGATGAAAATTCTGAACGAAGCACATGTGCCCGAGAAAATTTCAGTATGCCATCTGGAGAAAATCACGAATAAGATCTTTGAGACAAACAAGATAACATTTTCAGATAATGAATTGCCACTTGAAGGAACATAGCATAACAAAGCGCTATATCTCACAGTCAAGTGTGAAGAATCTATGGTTACCCGTGTTCTGGTGGACAACGGGTCAAGTGCCAACATTTGCCCACTCTCAACCTTGGGAAAGCTGAAGGTCAAGGGGAAGGAGGTTACAGGAGAAGTCAATGAAACACAAGGCCTAACTCGCTCCGGGCGATACTTTGCCCTGGAAGAGTTGAGAAAGATAAAAGTGGTAAAGGAGAATCTGAATCATGTAAAGAAGGCAGTTACTGAAGAAGAAGCGAAAGAGTTCTTGAAAAAGATGAAGGCTCAAGACTATTCAATAGTAGAGCAGTTGAAAAAAATGCCTGCACAGATTTCATTGTCATCATTGCTAATCCATTGTGAAGAGCACAAGAAGGCGTTGATGAAAATTCTGAACGAAGCACATGTGCCCGAGAAAATTTCAGTATGCCATATGGAGAAAATCACGAATAAGATCTTTGAGACAAACAAGATAACATTTTCAGATAATGAATTGCCACTTGAAGGAACATAGCATAACAAAGCGCTATATCTCACAGTCAAGTGTGAAGAATCTATGGTTACCCGTGTTCTGGTGGACAACGGGTCAAGTGCCAACATTTGCCCACTCTCAACCTTGGGAAAGCTGAAGGTCAGTCCTGATAGAATTCGTCGAAACAGTGTGTGTGTGTACGAGGCTTTGATGGAGGAGGCAAGAATACTGTAGGGGACATTGTGTTGGAAATTACTATCGGACTGGTGGACTTCACTATGGAGTTCCAAGTGCTAGATGTTGCTGTTTCTTACAATCTATTATTGGGACGTCCGTGGATCCACGTGGCGAAAGCTGTACCATCCTCTCTGCATAAGATGGTGAAATTTGAATGGGAACAACAGGAGATCATAGTGCATGGAGATGATGATGTCTGCAACACCATAACGTCGTTCGAAGAAACTGAAGGGGACAACGGCCCGTGGGTATATCAAGTCATGGATGCTGTGATGGTTAATAAAATATCCGAAGGGGAGAACATGCTAATTCCTACAGTGGCTCTTACAGCAGTAATGGTAGCTAAAGAAATGATCAAAAATGGGTTTGCATCGGGGAAAGGTTTGGGGATAACTCTACAAGGGATAACACAACCAGTCCATTTGCCAAGAAATAACGACACTTTTGGCCTAGGTTTTAAGCCTACTGTTGCCGATATCCAAAGAGCAAAGAAAATGAAGAATAAAAGTTTGGCCCTCCCAAAACCTATTCCAAAACTATCCTATTCCTTTACTAGGCCTGGTACACGAAGACATTTGGCGACTGCTATGCCAAGTTATGCTGAAATAAGGCGGGATACAGAGCTCCTAGCAAGGTTCGAGATGTTGTTTGAAGATGTAAATATGTTGGAGATGGGTGAGGGAATGAGTAAAATGGATGTTCAGTTCGTGGGACCCAGCATTGCACTTAATAATTGAGAAGCTACTCCTCTTCCGATCATGAGGGAGCTGTGGTAGTTGGCCTCAAATATTTCTTTTCCCCAAAACTGTTTTGTTTTGTAATCCCACACCCCATAAAAACAAATGTATCAAATGTCTACTATCTTTTTGAAAAAATCAATGAAATGCAATTTCTTTCTCCCATTTTTGCCTTATTTTATTTTTTCTTCTTTTGTACAATTCAATATTTGCTGATTCCAATGATATGTCATGCATGAAACATTCCCGGTCCAGTTTTGATAATCGAATAGTTATACAGGAAATTGAAAGTGAACATGAAGTAGAATATGAGGATGAAGAAATACTGGAGGAAATCAGTAAAGATTTGAATCAATATGAGGAAAAACCCAAACTGAATTTAAATGAGACAGAATCTATTAATCTGGGGAGTGCGGATAATGTCCGGGAAACAAAGATCAGTGTACATTTAGAGGCTTTTGGCAGAGAAGATTTAATAAAGTTGTTACATGAGTACAAGGACATATTTGCTTAGTCCTATGATGACATGCCCGGACTCAGCACTGATCTGATGGTACATAAATTGCCCATTTACCCAGAATGCCGGCCGTAAAATAGAAGCTAAGAAAGTTTAAAACGGACATCAGTTAAATAAAAGAAGTAGTTAACAAGCAATTCGAGGCGAAGGTCATACTGGTCACTAAATATCCCAGCTGGTTAGCTAATGTAGTGCCAGTTCCAAAGAAAGATGGAAAAACCAGGGTGTGTGTTGATTACAGAGACCTCAACAAGGCCAATCCAAAGGATGATTTCCCATTGTCGAATATCCACATACTAATCGACAGTTGTGCCAGGCATGAAATTGGCTATTTTGTAGATTGCTATGTGGGTTATCATCAGATCCTAATGGATGAAGAAGATGTAGAAAAGACAGCCTTTATCAAGCCTTGGGGAACATATTATTACAGGGTAATGCCGTTTGGGTTAAAAAATGCCGGGGCTACATATATGAGGGCAATGACCACTATGTTTCATGATATGATGAACCGAGAGATAGAAGTATATATGGACGATGTCATCATTAAGTCCAAAAAGCAATGTGACCATGTCAAAGATTTGAGCAAGTTTTTCCAGAGGCTCCGAAGATATAATCTCAAGCTCAATCCAGCAAAGTGTGCTTTTGGGGTGCCTTCAGGAAAGTTACAGGGGTTTATAGTAAGCCGGCGTGGTATTGAATTGGATCCGTCAAAGATAAAATCAATCCAGAATTTGCCTCCGCCGAAGAATAAGAAAGAAGTGATGAGTTTATTAGGCAGGTTGAACTATATCAGCAGGTTCATTGCTCAGCTGGCATCAACATGTAAGCCTACTTTCAAACTGTTGAAGAAAGATGCTGCGGTAAATTGGACTGATGAATGCCAAGAGGCCTTTGACAAGATTAAAGAATATTTGGTCAATCCTCCAGTGTTAGTTCCTCCAGAACCGGGAAGACCTCTGATCTTGTATTTAACTGTGCTAGACAATTCTTTTGACTGTGTACTGGGGCAGCATGATGAGACGGGAAAGAAAGAACATGCGATATATTACCTCAGTAAAACGTTTACATATTATGAGGTAAAAAACAGTCAGTTGGAAAGAACGTGTTGTGCATTAACCTGGGTGGCTCAGAAATTGAAACACTACCTGTCAGCTTCTACCACATATTTGATATCACGGTTGGATCCATTGAAGTATATATTTCAAAAGCCCATGCCTACAGGAAGACTTGCTAAATGGCAGATTCTGCTTACAGAATTTGACATTATCTATGTAACACGTACGGCAATGAAGGCGCAAGAAGTTGCAGATCATCTAGCAGAGAATCCAGTGGATGATGAATATGAGCCGCTAAAAAATATATTTTCCGGATGAGGAGGCAATGAATGTTGAATAAATAGAGAAAGATGACAAGCCAGGTTGGAGAATGTACTTTGACGGAGCCGTCAACAATAAAGGAGTTGGAATTGGAGCAGTACTTATTTCAGAAACGGGTCAGCATTATCCCGTTACCGCTCAGCTTCGATTTTTCTGCACCAACAATATGGCTGAATATGAAGCGTGTATATTGGGACTGAGGATGGAAATAGATATGGGTGTTCAAGAGATTTTGGTCATGGGTGACTCGGATCTCTTGATACATCAGATTCAGGGAGAATGGGAGACAAGAAATTTAAAGTTGATACCTTATCGGCAATGTCTACATGAACTGTCCCAGAGATTCCAATCTATAGAGTTCAAACACATCCCAAGAATGCACAATGAAGTAGCAGATGCTTTAGCCACATTATCCTCCATGTTGCATCATCCAGATAAAGCTTATGTAGATCCACTACAGATACAGGTGCGTGATCAAAATGCTTATTATTTTGCTGTGGAAGAAGAACTTGATGGAGAGCCGTGGTATCATGATATCAAAGAATACTTGATGACAAGAAAGTATCCAGAACAAGCCACTGGAGATGAGAAGAGGGCTATAAGACGACTGGCAAATGGATTTTTAATCAGTGGAGGGATTGTATATAAAAGAACACCATATTTGGGGTTATTGAGATGTGTAGATGCGTAACAAGCTGACACAATTATGACTGAGGTACATGCGGGAGCTTGCGGACCTCATATGAGCGGATACATTCTAGCAAAGAAAATACTGAGAGCAGGATATTATTGGCTCACCATGGAGCGTGATTGTATTAGATATGTGAGGAAATGCCATCAATGTCAAGTACATGGAGATTTGATTCACTCTCCACCCTATGAATTGCATACAATGTCTGCACCTTGGTTATTTGTTGCCTGGGGCATGGATGTCATCGGACCAATAGAGCCTGTAGCACCTAATGGACACAGATTTATCTTGGTCGCGATTGATTAATTCACTAAATGGGTGGAGGCGAAGACATTTAAGGCAGTGACGAAGAAGGCCATGGTTGATTTCGTGTATGAAAATATCATATGACGCTTTGGAATTCCTAAAGTAATTATCACAGACAATGGTGCAAATATGAACAGTCATCTCATGGCAGAAGCATGTCAAAGATTCAAAATCCTGCATCGTAATTCTACACCTTACAGGCCCAAAGCAAATGGTGCAGTAGAAGCTGAATAAGAATATAAAGAAGATTCTCAGAAAAATGGTGGAAGAGTCAAGACAATGGCATGAGAAGTTACCTTTAGCTCTTATGGGTTATCGTACAACCGTACGTACTTCGATTGGTTCCACACCCTATTCATTGGTGTATGGAACAGAGGATGTTATACCCGCAGAAATCGAGATACCATCCTTTCGAATCATAGCTGAAGTTGAGATCGATGATGATGAATGGGTAAAAGCCCGATTGGAACAATTGAATCTGATTGATGAAAAGTGATTAGCAGCGGTTTGCCATGGGCAATTATATCAGTGGAGAATGGCTAGAGCATATAATAAGAAGGTACGTCCTCGGAAATTTGAAGTGGGACAATTGGTATTGAGGCGTATTTTGTCGCAATGGGCTGAAGCAAAAGACAAATTTGCACCAAATTGGCAAGGACCGTTCATGGTATCAGGGGTGTTGTCCAATGGAGCCCTATATCTAACAGATGTTGAAGGAAAATGCGTAGAGACTGCTATCAATTTAGATGCAGTCAAGAGATATTATGTATGATTCCTTTTCATTTGTATAATTGTATTTGTCGTGATTTTGGAATTGAAATGATGAAGGCATTTTATTCTCTATCCAAACACTTTATCCATTGACATCCCCGTTGAGCCTTATTTTTTCTATTCTTTCATACCCCTCTCTCGGAATTTTTCATGATGCAAGCGAAAAAGTAGAAAAATGAAAAGAAATGGAAAAATGAAGTAAAAAAAAACAAATGCAAACAAAAGCAAATGCAAACAAAAGAAAATTGCATACAAAAGACAAAAGAAAATCCGGAAAAAGTCAAAATACAACAATGAATACAAACGTAGTTTGAACTACGTTTGACTTGATCCCAAAAGGGTACGTAGGCAGTCTCACTGAGATTCAGTCACAATAAAGGAAAAATCCAAAATTTCCCCACATATTGAAACTGGGGCAGAATTTATGTTTTATAATTCCGAGAGTTGTAAATATTTTGAACCCTCGTAAATTTTGAGCCTTTATATCCATCTTTCTGAACCCATCCAAAAGCCACATTACGGTCTAAAGAAAGACCTTCTAATCAATTTCAAGAAAATGACAATACAATGAGAATAAAGGAAAACAGGGCATGGACAGTACCAGTGGTTCAGAAAATAAAAAGAAAAAAAAGAAAAAAATGAGAGAGTCTCATCGGTGAAAACCTTAACCGGCACCGTGAGGCAATTGTGAGACTGAGAGAATAAAATGAGAGAGTCTTATCAGTGAAAACCTTAACCGGCACTGTAAGACGATTGTGAGATTGAGAGAAATAAATGAGAGAGTCTTATCGGTGAAAACCTTAACTGGCATCGTAAGGTGACTGTGAGAACTATTTTGAGGAAAAAAGAAGTAGATAGGAATCGTTGTAATTTGTAGGATTATAGCTTAGAATAGCTTCCTCATTTTTACATTTTATCCCTGGTGTAATAAGGAGTAAGTCAGTGGTCATAGCAATAGCAATGCAGCAGCAAAGTCTTGGTAGTTTCAAACTACCAGACCTTCCCGAACTACACTCACCTGATTCCTGTTTAGCGCAGGATATGTAGGCAACCTCTGAGACAAGGTGCGGTCAAAAGGTTTTCAAAATGCTTCTCACGGAATATGCTAGTGGGCAAAAATCTCTCATTACTGCTCACTTGTCTTTGCACTGAAACTCTTCGTGTTCCCGAGCAAAGAGGGGCAGCTGTGAGCAGGTGATTTTTGCCCTAAGCAATAAAATTCCAAAATTAAAATAAATAATATTTTTGTTTGCAATTACATGTTTGATTGAAATAAAATGTATTTGTGTGACTGAACAAGTAAAAATAAAAATTTAAAAATTAAAAAAAATAGGTTAAGTATAAAATGTCACAAATAAAGGAATTGAAAGGAAAATTAGCAAAAATACAAATATATGCCGAAAATTAAAGAAAAATAGCAAAAAATGTCAAAAATATCAGAAAAATTAGAGAAAATAGGAAATGAAAAGAAATTGAATATTTGAAAAAGAATATAAAAAGAAAAAATAAAATACAACAAGAGATACACAAAAAAATAATTATAACACATGAAAAAAAAACACAAAAAAAATACGAAACTGGGCCAAATGTTACAAACCCTAACACATCAGCCCAGAGGATTTAAAAAATCTGGTCCAATTATTATATAAGATCAAATCCTGACCGTCCATGTATTTAATCAGACGGTCCTTTTTGAATCTCTAAGATTAACTCAAACGACGTAGTTTCAATAAGTCATTCTGAGCCGTCCATCTATCATGATCCAACGGAGATTAATCCACCTCCACTTAATTCCCAAACAGCGCCGTTCTTAAACATTGAATCGTGGCCGTTGATCAAAGATGATCCAAAGGCCAGGATCAATCAGGCATTAGGAGTATAAAGGGGCTTGGTCTCTTCAGAGACCAGCCATTTCTCTTTACAAAAAACCCTAGCCGCCTCATTGTCTTCTTCTCCGCCTCCTTCTCTTCACCGGCCATGGAGACTGGCCGACTTCATGGCCACTCCGGCCACTCCCAGCCTCCAAACCCTTCTTTTCCTACTTCTCTACACCAAGCCACCCTGAAACCCCAAAGAAACCCCAAAAGCCCCATGTTCTCGAAACTCCGGTCACCGAACTTTTCTCTGGTGACCACCAAACTAAGAAACAGTCCTCCAAACTTACACCATTAGACCACATTGCATAGATCTTTAACCCCACATAACCACTTTCCGTCAAATATCACTGAAACTTCCAAATTTTCGAAATTAAATCGCCAGAAGCCTAACTCCGGCAAACCTGACAACACCCACCCCCAAAGACACACCCATCTCTACCCAAAAACCCGATAAAACCATCTGATCCAAACATAAAGACTTCAGACCTTAAAGTCTAAAGTTTGGAAAGGAAAAAGAGGAAAAAGAAAATGAAAAAGGAAAAGAACAAGAAAAATAAAAGAAAATGGGGAAGCTCAGGAGACATATCCTGCGAGCTAAGTCCTCGTTCCTCTCTTTATTTCTGTTTTTGGTTGATTAAGCATGCTTTCTGTGAATTAACTCTGTTTTCTTTAATTAGTTGTAATTAGTTGCATGATTAGTTTAGCTTCTTTCTTTTGATATGTTTCCTGTTATAACTTTGTTTCTATTAGCATATCTTCTAATATTTTCTAATATTCTTTTTAATAACAAGCTTCACTAGTCTATTTCTTAATCCTGTTTATTACACTTGACTAGTATACTCGAGCCTTTTTATGGTTTTTGTGAGTATAAACATGAATGTATTCTGAATATATCTCTTTATGTCTAATTTGTTATACTATGATTGAATCTGAGTTGTGAGTTATTTAATTGAAATTCAACCATATTCAAATTTCTCTCTGAGTTTTGATTAGATGATAAAGGACTTCTGATTGTGGCTATGTGTGCAAATTAATATAAGTAGGCTATATTTGTGATAAATTCATGTTTTAGACTACAATTAATCTTATTATGCTTTAGGGATATTGGTTATAGCCGTAATAGATAGGTAATTAGATAATTGGCTAATTCTGAAAGTATGTTAATGGGCTAAAAATGAAAATGATCTAAAAATGTCTACCATTTAAATAATATAAAGAGTGGTTAGTTCTAAAACTGGTCAACTCTGTAATTCCTTAGGTTAAATCTAAATAGCTATTCTGTAAATAATAACAAAATGACTAATTTTGCAAAGCCAAGTCCAAACACTAGACTGGCTAAATCTGAAAGGTTTAATTCTTAAATAAGCAGGCTAGTCCTGCAATTCAAATCTATTAAGTTTCAAATCTACAGTAATAAAAGGATACCTCTTAAAAGAGGTAAAAACTGAAAATAAATTAAGTTTCAAATCTGGCTAACTCTTAAATGACTTATAAATACTAGCGAGTAGTTAATAAGGTATAAAAGCCGTACACCGAGACCTTAGATAGGTCGGGTAAATACTAATTAATAAAAGGGGCATAAAAGGAATGAAAAATAGCATAATTGTAGATTTAATAGAGCCTATATGGACAAATCAGACATTTAGGCCTAGTATTTCTGCAATAATGCACAAAACAAAGGGTATAATAGACCCAATAAAAAGGCTTAATGGTTAATAACCTTAGCAAGTGAGGGTACTATAGTAATAGACCCCTAATAGAAGCCAATAGATCCCCCTAGAACCTTCCAGCAAGGGCTGGAAGGCATTTTTTAATCTGAAAAGAGTACTAAAGTGTAGTAAATAAAAGAATTAAGGGGAGGAAATTGGGAATATGATTTTCGAATTTACCCCTCAAAATTTCACCATTCACATCTATATATAGGCTTTAATTAAGCCCGAATAAGGGCTGAATTTTTAGAATTCAGAGAAATACTTCTGAAATTAAGAAAACTATCAGATTCTAAGAGTAATTTCTGGGTATTTGTCGAGCACTATTCTGAAAATCAACTAGGAATCCTCTGTTATCTCCTGTTTGCTGGGTTTCTACTCGTCTTCTTCCATTCTGCTATTGGATTGCTATTTTGCTGAGTTTTAAATCTCTGTTCGATTGTGTTGATTTCAACTGTGATTGCTGTATTGATTCAATTTCGCTGCTGTGCTTTGCTGCTGTGATCAACTGATTATTCTTCTCATTTGCTTCCCTTAGACTCATAGAGTTCTTTTGCTGAATCAGGTACACAGCTACTACTCTAGCAATGTAACTGAAGTTGATTCAAAGGAATAAAGAACATGATTTGATTTAAAGCCTATTCTGTTATTTGTTTTCTTATTTTTCAATATATAAGTAGATAATCTGTAATTTTGATAGGAAATGGTTGTATAAGTAGTACATATGGAGTACGAGGTGATGGTGAAAGACAATGTAATAGAGTAGTATGTAGATTAGAGTAGTAGTAGTAATCGTAATCACCTAGACTTAACTAAAATAGGTTAATAATTGAATTAACTCACCTAATTTTGAAAACAGGTTCATAATAGATATATAATCATAACTACACTCTGAATCAACATGTGACAGTCAGTCTAGTTTGATTTGTTCATCTTAAACAGTTTAATAGCAGTTAAAAACTGATATAGAGTAAAACCAGTAGCTAAACATGAAGCTAATAATCATATGATTAATCAAATTTATTACACAATCAGCTTAATGTTTTAATACAATTAGTCTCTCATAATTATAAATGTATGAGTTATAATTAGTAATTTGTTAATAATAATCCTGTTTCATATAGTCAAGTAATATTCTGTCACCTTTAGTCAACAATTATTCTGTTTCAATAGTTTAAAAAATAGTTGATAAAAATATAAGAAAAGTAGTACGTTATTCAAATTCAATTAGTATTAGATAGTTGTGATTCGAAACTGGTACTGTTAGTTTTGTATTACTTCTTCTCTTCATAAATAAATACATTTTTAGTTTACTCTCTTCTGATTTTTAATACCTCAGTATATCATGAGTTCTCAACTCTGCTTCTCTCTTTTTCTTTCGTATGGTTTGGGCCTAATGGATAGCATAGGCCTGTATCTGATTCGGTCTAAAATTGGGCTTCTGAACAAAAGCTCCAGCATAATCTGGGTTTCTGAAACCCATATACAAAAGCTGGTATGTTAAATATGAGCCCAAATGTCCAGGCCTAGTAATATAAATGATAAGGCCTGGACTTACTGCTGAAAGTATAATGTAATTAAAATAACTAAGGAAAAACCAATGGTAGAAAATATAGTTATGCATTAGGATAGGACTATAAAAATCGAATGGGACGAGCCTCGTATGAAAACAAATAAAATGGGGACTCACATAAATACATTAATAATGTGATAGACTTGGGAAGGTCATTAGCAAATTCCACGACCTTTCCAAAAGAATAACAAGCCGTTAGATGCTATAGGCACGACTTTAAAATATACTTTCCTAATACGAGTGCACATTTAATATGACTCAAATCCTAAATCTCGGCGAAGCCGAAACGTGTTAAAAGTCACAGGCGTAGTGGTTGCGGTGTGACTCGAGATACGTTTTCGCGACGTCGCAATTCATAAAATATTTAAAGCGAAACACGCACACTTTGTTAAAAAGCATATAGTGAAATCAATTAAAATCAAGAATGACAGTTGAGCGACCGTGCTGAAACCACAGAATCCGGGAGTGCCTAACACCTTCTCCCGGGTTAACAGAATTCCTTATTCGGATTTCTTGTTGCGCGGACTGTTAAACAGAGTCAACTTCCTCGGATTCGGGATTAACTAGTGACTTGGGGCACCATTATTTTCCCAAGTGGCGACTTTGCAATTTTTAATAACAATCCCGAACCGATTGTCCTTAAATTGGAAAAACTCATTACTCGTTGTTATTATATCCTTTCCCGGGGTATTTATAATTATCGAGGTATACCTTATTCTTCTATTAGGGAAAATTAAAAAGGTATTAAAAAGGGAGGTGTGACATCAATTTCCCAAACTACCCCTTAATCTCTGCAAACTTACTATCCTACCTTAACCCCTTCAATCTGTCCCAAAACTATCAGCTATAACCAAATCTCTTAAGGGGAAACCCTAACAACTGAATAAACTAAGGCTGAATGTGAACTCAAGTTCAATTCATATCAGACCCCAAACATTGTTATTTAACTCAACATACTCAAATAACAATTGAATTCAAACTAGATCAAATAGGATTACAACAAGATGAAGGATACATCGATTCAGGGAATAAACTAACACAATTCCACATTAAACCTATATACGAACAAGGAACACTGTAAATACATTGAATGAAAACACTGACTTCATATGCAAAGTGACGACACGGTTGAACACTTGGAACAAATAGTAATTTGAATAATTCGATAAGACATACCACTGTTTTATACATGGGAATAGCCACAGTTTTATACATGGGAATAGCCACAATTTTATACATGGGAATAGCCACAGTTTTATACAAGACTTGCTGCTGCTGACTGGTTTGAATCATTCAAACAAAATAAAAGAAAGAATAAAATCCAGAGTTAACACAAGAACGTTCGATTCTAACAAAATAAGAAAGAGGTAGAAGATGAATCTAATGAACGAAACAAATTAGAAAAAAAGCAAAAGAAAATGGAAACCTGCCGTTTCAAGGTCGGGGCTCGAACCTTCAAGATATTTTGGACTTGGGGCCAATACGGTCCCCAGTCGAGTGTTCTTGAACAAGAATACTCAACTAGGGTCGATTTGATCTCAAATATTGAGACAGTACCTTGCGTTTGGCTTTGCAAATCCTTGATTCGAGACTTTTTAGAACCATTCGAGGGAAAACAAACACAATTCATGGAAGAGGGAGTTGAGGTAGTTACGAGGTGTGATTTTGGGGCGGATGCGGTGACCTAGGGTTTTGGGGTCGATTCTTCGATCTAAGTTTCAAAGAGTTCTATCATGATTCGAGGAACAAGGGTCATAGATTTGGACTGACGAAGGCTCGGAGGTTCGAGGGTGTTATTTGGGTGGCCGGCGGCATTGTTGCCACCGGGTTTCAAGCGAAAGGGCGGGGTGGCATCTAGGGTTTTTTGGATGAGGGGAAGACGAACGGGTCTGGGGGGAAAAATGAAAGGGGAAAACGGGTTAGGGGGTATTTTGTTATGTAAAAATGCAAGAATTAATTTGGGTCGTTGGATCACGAGAATCCAACGGTCCAAATCAAACCCAGATGGTAAACGGTATCGTTTAGGGTGTAACGGTGCTGGGGCGGACCGGGTCAGGGCGATACTGGGCTGGTTTGGATAGGTTCAGGGTAGAATTGTTTTGGGCTTAGTCTCTTTTCTTTTAATTTAAATAGCCCATAAGACCAAGACTTCTTTCTTTTTATTTTCTTTTCTATTTATTTCCCTAAACTATTTTTAAAAAAATAAAACCAAAACCCTAAATTAAATTACAAAACCAAATTAACTTATCAAAAATGCTAATTAACATCTATTATCACACCAATTTAAAATAAAATCATACAATTGGGACATTAAATGCTAAAAAGTGCAAAATACACATTTTTGTGATTTTCTTTTTTTTGTAAAATAAACTTGATTACTTTTAATGAATCCTAAATGCAAATGTGACATATTTTTTGCATTTTTCATTTATTAAACAAATAAACATGCACACATAAATGCAAACAATAGCACAAAACTCATAAAATTGCACACAAAGGAAAAATTATTTTGTTTTGAATTATTTGGGAGTAATTCGTGTGAGGCAAAAATCAGGTGTTCATAGTTATGGTAAGAGCCTAAAGGTGGGCAGAGCCGCCATGCTGTCGCACCCCTTTTTTTCTCCATGGAGAGAGAGAGATAGAAAAGTCTGAGTTTCGATATTCATGTGGCAATAACTCACTTCCTTTTGGGAATTGGGTATTTGAAGAGCTGCCACCTAAAGGGTTATGGTGCATTAGGGCACTTAGAGCGATTAACTCTTGGATTGGTTTGCATTACAAGAGATTAGGGTAAGCGCTCGAAATGACCTCGAGAGAAAGGTGTTAGGCACCCCTCTTGGTCCACAACTGTTGGTCCCCGCTGAACTTATATTTATGAATTAGTCCATTACAAATAAATAGCTGAATCAAATAGGTTACAAGTAAAGCACGTTGGATGACTCAAATAATAAGACAAAGATTTTGAACAAGTTGTATAAAACAAAGTTTTAATCAAAAAAGGAGGGGTCCTAGGTTGGTTAGCCTATAGGATCACCCCACACAATGTTTGATAAATACTCCTCAATAAGGGGCTACACATGATATTAGCGCATAGTTATCATATCCTATATCTATCTGGTAAGTACTCCTCAAGGAGGGGCTACACGTGGCATTTGCACGTAGTCATCTTATTATATATCTACCCTTCACATCCCCTTAATAGTCATTAAAGCAAGTGTTGGTCAATAATCTCTATTGCATGCTGTTAGATGTCCCTTCTTAATAGTCCTGGAGGAAATTAGGACCTCTACCTATATGTGGTTCTAGACATACCCCTAAGGTTTCAAAAGTTAAAATACTAAGAAGACAGGCAAGAACAATTAGGACTTTAGCACATAATATAAAAGGGAGAAATTAGAGGCTTAGGTTTGCCTCCTCAAAAACACACATAAACAGTATGACTCAAACACAAATAAAGGCCTTATTGTTAATCAGTATCCTAGGGCATGATGTCTAAGTGAACATTAAGACACAGAAGACAAGCATTTTAATTTATAAACCCAAAAGTAAAGACCCTATCAGTTGCCTACTAATAAGATTCGAAAACGCCCTACATGCTTGCCTATATGCGGAATACTTATGAATATATTTTATAGAGTGAAACAAGGCAGGGTTTTTAAAAAAAAGACTGTTTAATGTGATGACCTGGCCCGTTCTCATGTGAGTTACCGCCCCATATTCCTCATTTTATACTTCCTTATGTTTCATTATAAGAGTCTTGGGTGAATGAGTCGAATTGGATTGGTTTTGGAAGGAAATGAGACACTTAGTCTCTTTAAGGAAGGTTTGTTTTGGAAAAGTCAACTGGATGTTGAGGTATGAGCTAGAGGGCGCGAATGTGATCTCTGGTGATTCAGTTAGCTTCGGAGAATAATTTGTGACTTCGACGTGTGATCAGAATTGATTTTGGATGTCCAGTGTAGAATTAGGCTTGAATTGGCGAAGTTAGTATTTTGACAAATTCTGGTTGAGGGGTAAGATTTTGATCCAAGGCTTGAAATGGCATTTCGAGAGTTGATATAGCTTCTTTAGGTTATTTGTGATCTGTGTGCAAAATTTCAGGTCATTTAGAGGTGTTTTGGTCGTTTTTTATCAAACGCATGTTTCAGAAGTTTTAGAAGAACTTAGGCTTGATTCTGATGTAATTTAATGGCTTTGGTGTTGTTTGTGGTGTTTCAATGATTGGAGCAAGTTTGAATGATGTTTTAGGTTGGGTTGGCACTTTTGGTTGAGGTCCTAGGGGCCTCGGGGTGATTTCGGATGGCCATCAGGATGAATTTTCGACTTATATCATTGATGATAGTTGATGGTATCTGGTATTTCCGCATCTACGAAAAAGAGGCCACAGATGCGGTTCCGCAGATGCGAAGATAGGATCGCAGGTGCAGATTTTGGCCATTTGGGGGATTTCCATAGGTGCGAATTCCGCAGATGCGGATAATGACTGCAGAAGCAGTCCTGGGCACAATAGTATATTTCCGCATAAGCATAGGAAATAATGCAGAAGCGTTAACCGCATATGCGGTACAGTGATCGCAGATGCAAAAAATGCTGGACAGAAAGGGTTTTAAACATTCATTTCTGTTCCGCGAGCTAAGGCATTTTTCCACCATTTTTTAGCAAACTTAAGAGCTTTTAGACGAAAATTTAGGGGGATTTCGACTGGGTGTGATTGGAGGTGAGTTCTATGACCTAAATTCATGATTTAATGGACATTAGAAATTTATGGAAATTCATCAAAAGGGGGGAAAAGGGGGTTTTGATCATTCGTTGTGGTTTTGATCAGATTCTACGCACGAGGAGGCCGATTCGCGAGGCAACAGCGTAGCGAGCTAGGATTTTGGCCGGCTTGAGGTGATTAATGATAGTAAATGATATCTTTAGGGTTTGAAACCCCGGATTTGCATAAAGTAGTGCTATATTAAGGTGAAACACGCGCTTAGTGGCGAGTGCAGGGTTGTTTACTACTGGGGATTGTGACTTGGTCTGTCCCGTTTTGATATTTTACCGCGTATTTGACTGAGATGTGTTATTACCATCATGAGTTGGGCTTATTTTGGGCTTAATGGTGACTATTTGAGTCCTTCGTGAATTTTAATCACTATTTGATATACTACTTAAACTCAGTCCTGTTGATTTTACTATTTTACAAACTCAACCACTTTAATTAAATTTTTGAGACGTAAATGATATTTCCACTGTTGTATGGGCTGAGCACTACTATAATTGATCCTTGAGGGGCTTATTATGTTTTCTGGACTGAGTGAGACTTTCAGGATTTGTGAGTAATGTGGGGAGGCTTTCAGGTCTTGTGAGTGATGTGGGGAGGCTTTCAGGGCTCGCGTGTGATGTGTGAAGGCTTTCAGGCCTTATTTTGATATAGCTCTTGGGCCGTAAGGGGTCCTTCCGGAGTCTGCACACCCACAGTGAGTGTGGGTACCCATGTGATATGAGAGTGATCCTGAGGGGCTGATATTATGCTAAGTGACTGATACTGAGCCCGAGGGGCTGATACCGTTCTAAGCGATTGATACGGGGCCTGAGGGGCAGATTTCTACTCATTATTTGCTTGTTTTTTACATGATTTACCGGTTTTAAAAAGGTGATTTCATTTCACTCTTTACGGTTTTACTGTTTTACTATTTTTTACTACCTGATATAGAATTTCTTTGTGCAGTTATGTGTTTCAATGCCTTCGGTTATTATTTATTACTATTACTCACTGTGTCAGAGCACTCACATTACTCCTTGCACCATGTGTGCAGATATAGGCATAGTTGAGTGTGCACCTGAGCACTGATTCTTCCCAAACCAAGCAGCGAGTTGGAGTGACGAGGTAGTTGTTGACGTCCGCAGCCCCTTGTCTCCCCTATCTTTATGTCATTTGAGTTCTTTCAGACTATTGTATCAGATATTTTACTTCGTAGACTTATAGCAAACTCTGTAGTAGCTCGTGACTTGTGACACCTCGGTTTGGGCTTTGTCGGGATGGTATCCTTGTTATTGTCATTTTTTACATATGTTTAGCGATATTAAGCATGTGTTAGAGTTCTTAATGATAATTATTTTTTTAAAAAAGAGGTATTTGCATTGTTCTGGCTGGCCTTGCTTCACGAGAGGCACCATCACAACCGGGTTTGGGAAGTGGGTCATGACATTTAATCCCTATAGGCATGCTGTCTAGTGATAAGTTAAGGCAGATTTTGAAGGAAATCATTTCGGGGGGGGGGACTATAAGCCACTAACTAAACCAGTTTCGAAGTGAAATAATCGTGACCTGGATTGATCTATTTAAACAAAATTAGTTCAAATCTATAAGCAAAAGTTCTAGTGTTGTTTCCTATAGGCATGGTATCTAGTTGTTTAATGCTGATTTTAGAAGATTGCAGGCATGATGGCAAATGAAACACATATAAACACTTGTTATAACAGAAGTTGGATAGGATTATATCCTATAGGCATGGCATCTACTTGTGAAGTTTGTTTTAAGGCCTATAAACATGATTTCTATTATGGAGTCAATTGAGACCTATAGGAATGATTTCTAACATAACAAGATACAAAAAGTCCTATAGGTATGGTTTTGACCCCTATTACCCCACAAACATATAACTATCCACCGTTTTTCGCTAGTTACCCCAATATTCTTTTACAAATTATTAAAAACCATATGAATGAATTACATAAGTAGATAAGAAAATAAGAAGTTATTCTATAGGGAGCCTACAAAATAGGCCCAGATTCCCAAAGCCTCCAATAGCCTCAAATGCCCAAATCTCATAGACAATGTCATAGTCTAGGTGCACCAAAGTTCCCTAAAGATCTCAAATATCTCGGGCAGTGCTTATGTAACGACCCGACCAGTTGTTTTTGGAATTTATGCCCCGATCCCCCCATTAACTACTTTCTCTAAGTTCATTTTTGCTATTTTGGTTTGTTGGGATGTTCGGTTCTAGAATTCAGAGTGTTTTGGGACACGTAGTCCCTAAATGAGAGCTTAATAGTTGAAAAATGGTTCGTATTCGAAACAGTGTCAAGAAGACCTCAAAATGGAAATCCGATGGTTCGATTAGCTCCATTAGGTGATTTCGGGATGGGAACGTATTCGGAATTTAATGTGGAGGTTTGTAGCTCATTTAGGCTTGAAGTGCCGAAGTTTGAAATTTTTGAAGTTCTAGTCGAATAGTGATTTTTTGATCCGAGGGTCAGTTTTAGATTCTGAAAGTTGTTGTAGCTTCGTCTTGTCATTTTGGATGTGCATGCAAAATTTCAGGTCATTCAGACAAGTTTTGGATAGGTTTTTGATCAAAAATGTGTTTGGTTAGAATTCGAAGTTCATAGGCTTGAATCTTTAATTAATTCGTGTTTCCGGTGTTGGTTTAGGTGAATTAAGGATTTGAACAAGTTTTAATGATGTTATGAGTCATGTTTGTTGGTTTGGTTGAGGTCCCGGGGTCCTCAGCTGTGTTTCAGACGCCCAACCGAACAATTCCGAAACTTTGGAAATTGCACATTTCTGCTATTAACTATTGCAGACCATTTCTCTCTGCGATCGCATAAGTGCTGATTCCCCTTCTCCGCGATCGCAATCCCCATTCTGCGATCGCATAGAAGTGCTTCATTACCTTACGCGATCATAGGCCTATCCCTGCGTTCGCATAAACCATTTTCCAGGCCTTCAAATTTTACTCTGCGCGATCACAATCATTTGTACGAGAATGCACTGAAGAAAATATCTGGGCAGAATATAACATTTCAAAACGAGGGTTCTTCCATTTTTACAAAAACTCAAGCTAGCGAGCTCGATTTTGGGAGATTTTTTGAGAGATTTTCAGAGGCAACTATTGGGTAACAATTCCTTACTCCATTATGATTAATATCCACTAATCTAAACTCAAATTACACCATTTATTTAGGATTTGGATGAAACTTGGGGTAAATTTCTTAGAAATAATTTTGATGATTTAAGGGGGCATTTGACCTCTGATTTGGGAGAATGTTATATGGTTAGACTCGTGAGAGTACGAGGGTCCTAAAAATGTAAAAATATTTCAATTTCGAGACGATGGCTGGCGTGGTATTTTGGTCATTTACCCATTTTCGTGCCTTAGCTTTAATTTTAATAGTGTAATTAGTTACTTGCGATGTTATTTACACTATGTAATTGGGTTGAATAGATTTGGTCCACTCGGAGTTGGATACTCGTGGAAAGGGCATTGTTTCTTAGCGGTTTTGTACCGGTTCGAGGTAAGTGGCTTGTCTAACCTTCTGTGAGGGACCTCTCCCCTTAGGATGTCTTATGTGTTGATTTGAACGACTTGTACGTGTGGCGACGGGCGTGTACTTATGCAAATTTTTGAAAATCTATTTTACTTGAATTGCTCAAACTATATTATCTCTGTTATTTGACTGTATTAGATGCAAGATTTATCCTGTGTTAGTTAGCTGAGTATGACTAGATAGAATTAACTGTCTAAATGCTTAATTGCCTTAATTGAAATTACGTGGAACATGTTTTGGATAGAATTTAGTTGTTAATTGTAGTTGTGTATTCCATTCTCTGAGTAGTTTTCCTTGTTTTTGATTATGTTTTGTATTGTGGGCTGCGGGTTCAATTCCCAGAAATCCTTCTTACTGAAATGAGTGGATTGCAGGTTCAATTCCCGGAGATCCCTGTTATTAAGATGAGTGGACTGCGGGTTCAATTCTTGGTGATCCCTGTTATTGAGATGAGTGGACTGCGGGTTCAATTCCCGGAGATCCTTGTTACTGAGATGAGTGACTGCGAGTTCAATTCCCGGAGATCCACGACAGCTGAGGAACTCTTTGTTATGGTATTTTTTCATGTTAATATTAAATGCTAGTGACTTATAGTTTCTATTATGTTCCTTTGCTGTCATTTAAAGTTATTTATTATTTTTCACTTTTCGGTACTATTATCTTATTATTATTCTCGGTAGAGCCCTGACCTCCCTTGTCACTACTCCATCGAGGTTAGGCTTGGCACTTACTGAGTACCGTTGTGGTGTACTCATGCTACTCTTCTGCACACTTTTGTTGTGCAGATCCAGGTACATCTGATCAAGCGCACTATCGATGATCACAGAGCCACTTTGGGAGACTTGAGGTATACATATTCTGCGTCCGCAGATCCAAAGAGTCTCCTTCTACTCTTCCTTAGAGAAAGTAGTTCATTTCACTTTTGTTTCGGTTGTATAGATACTCTTGGATGATAGAGCCATAGTTTAATCTCTTTAGCCTGTGTTTGCCCATGAGTTTCCAGGTCCTAGAGGTTGTATTTCAGTATTTGTGATTAAGTGTATGTGCCAGGCGCCACTTATTACATTATTCTTTTGTTATTCCGCATTTGTTGTTGGTTGTTTCATAAAGGTTATAAATTTCGTAATTGTGTTGGGTTTACCTAGTCGCGAAGACTGGGTGCCGTCATGATAGGTTCACGATTGGTGAACCAGGTTTGTGACAAGTTTGTATCAGAGCTCTAGGTTCATAGGAGTCAGGGGACATAGGTTGGTTTATTAGAGTCTTGCTGATCGATACGGAGACGTCCGTATTTTTCTACGAGAGGCTATGTAATTGTTTAGGGAAAAAAATCTTCATTTCTTTTGAATTCCTTGTCGTACGATGTCTGCCGCACGAGGAAAGCCCGGAGGTGGGTCTGCTGCCTCCAAGGATGAACAGTGCAGGTTAGAGAGGTTCAAGAAGTATGATCCCCTAGTGTTCAGTGGTCTAGCTTCAGATGACGCCTTGGGATTTTCGGAGGAGTGTCATCGCATCCTCTGTACTATGGGCCTAGTGAAGTCCAGTGGGGTTTCTTTTATTGTTTTTCAGCTTCGAGGGGCCGCTTATGATTGGTGGCATACATATGAGTTGGATAGTCCAGTCGAGTCTGCCTCGCTTACTTGGACACAGTTCTCTGATATGTTATGAGGGAGTTCGTTCCGCAGATCCTCCGTGATACTTGGCGTGCGGAGTATGAGCGATTGCACCAGGGCACTATGATAGTATCTGAGTATGCCATCAGTTACACCTAGTTGGCCAGACATGCACCGGCTTTGGTCGGCGCTGTCCGGGAGAGAGTGCGAAGGTTTATTGAGGTCTTAATCCGCCTATCTAGTCCAACATGGCTAGAAAGATAGAGATGGATGTGCCTTATCAACAGGCGATGAGTATTGCCAGACGGATTGAGGGTATGCTCTCTAGGGAGCGAGGAGAGAGGGAGGCCAAAAGGTCTTGTGAGTCGGGTCATTTCTTTTGTGCCCGTACTGCAGCAGCCGGTCAATATGGTAGGGGTTATTCTGGTTGTCCAGTTCATTCAGCATTGCCAGCAGCCGGTGGTACTCCGGCTCCCCTAGCACCTCAGGAGACTTACTATGCTCCCCTAGTTTCCAGCACGGCTCCTGCGCGGGGTACCTCCGGGGTCAGTCTAGCGGGAGCGGGCCCAGTCAGTCACAGCCACCGTGCTCTCCCAGAACTTGTTCTGAGTGCGGGGATACTCACCATCTGGGCATGGACTGGTTGTTGCCCCATCATGCTATTCTTGATTGTCACGCCAAGACCGTGACACTGGCTATGCCAGGCATTCCACATATTGAATGGAGTGGTACTCTAGATGACACCACCAGCCGCGTTATTTCCTTCCTTGAAGCTCAACGTATGGTTGACAAGGGGTGTGCTGCTTATCTAGCTTATGTGAGGGATGTCAGTGTTGACACCCTTTCTATTGATTCAGTCCCAGTGGTCCGAGACTTCCCCGATGTGTTTCCAGCTGACCTTTCGGGCATGTCGCCCGATAAAGATATCGATTTTGGTATTGATTTGTTGCCGGGCACTCATCCCATTTCCATTCCCCCATATTGCATGGCTCCTCCCGAGTTGAAGGAGTTGAAGGATCAGTTACAAGATTTTTTGGGTAAGTGTTTCATTTGACCCAGTGTTTCGCCTTGGGGTGCTCCTGTGTTGTTTGTGAAGAAGAAGGGCGGTTCTATGCGTATGTGCATTGACTATCGCCAGTTGAACAAAGTTACAGTGAAGAACCGATACTTTCCACGTATTGATGAGTTGTTTGATTAGCTACAGGGCGAACAGGTGTTGTCCAAGATTGATTTGCGCTCTGGTTACCATCAGTTGAAGATTCGGGAGCCAGATATCCTAAAGACTGCCTTCAGGACTCGGTATTGTCATTACGAGTTCCTCGTTATGTCTTTCGGATTGACTAATGCCCCAGTAGATTTCATGCACTTGATGCACAGCGTATTCAGGCCATATCTTGATTCATTCGTGATTTTTTTTATTGATGATATTTTGGTATATTCCCGGAGTGGGGAAGAGCATGAGCAGCACTTGAGAGTACTGCTTCAGACTCTAAGGGAGAAGAGATTGTATGCAAAGTTCTATAAATATGAGTTCTAGCTGAGTTTTATGGCATTCCTAGGCAACATGGTGTCGAGTGAGGGTATTCGAGTGGATCCGAGGAAGGTGGAGGCCGTGCAGGGTTGGCCCAGGCCCTTCTCCGCTACTGCGATCCATAGTTTCCTTGGTTTGGAGAGTTTTTACCGTCGCTTTGTGGAGGGGTTCTCTTAGATTGCAGCACCTATGACTAGACTGACCCAAAAGGGTGCTCCTTTCCAGTGGACAGGGGAGTGTGAGGCGAGCTTCCAAAAACCTCAAGACAGCTTCGACGTCGGCCCCAATTTTGATGTTACTTACCGGTTCGGGGTCCTATACAGTTTATTGTGATGCCTCAGGGGTTGGACTTCAGCGGTATTGATGCAGGACGGTAAGATGATTGCCTATGTATCCCGACAGCTGAAGGTGCATGAAAAGAACTACCTTGTTCATGATCTTGAGTTAGCTGCCATTGTTCACACCTTAAAAATCTGGCGTCATTATTTGTATGGGGTTCCTTGTGAGATTTACACTGGCCATCAGAGCTTGCAACACCTGCTTAAGCAGAAGGACCTGAATATGCGTCAGAGGAGATGGTTAGAGTTGTTAAAGGATTATGATATTGCTATTCTTTATCACCCGGGCAAGGCCAATGTGGTTGACGATGCCTTGATTCACCGGGCGGAGAGTTTGGGGAGTTTGGCATATCTACCAGCCTCAGAAAGACCTATGGCAATGGATGATCAGGCCTTGGCTAGGCAGTTTGTTAGATTGGATCTTTCAGAGCCCAACCGGGTTCTGGACTGTGTGGTTTCTCCGTCTTCTCTATTTGATCACATCAGGGAGTGGCAGTTTGATGACCCTCATTTGCTTGTTCTTCAGGATAGAGTTCGATGTGGTGATGTTCGAGATGTTACCATCGGAGATGATGTAGTGATGAGGATGAATGGGCGGATTTGTGTGCCCAATGTGGATGATCTTCGAGAGTTGATTCTAGCTGAGGCCCAGAGCTCGCGGTATTCCATCCATCTGGGTGCCACGAAGATGTATCAGGACTTGAGGCAGCACTATTGATGGAGGCGGATGAAGAAGGATGTAGTTGACTATGTTTCTAGGTTCCTCAACTGCCAGCAGGTGAAGTTTGAGCACCAGCGTCCGGGTGGCTTGCTACAGCAAATTGAGATCCCAGAGTGGAAGTGGGAGCGCGTCCCCATGGACTTCGTATCTGGACTTCCACGGACTGTGAGGAAGTTTGATTCTATTTGGGTCATTGTGGATCAGCTGACCAAGTCCGCCCATTTCCTACTTGTGTGCACTACTTATTCATCGGAGTGGTTGGTGGAGATCTATATCAGGGAGATCGTCCGGTTACATGGTATTCCAGTTTCCATCATTTTCAGACAGAGACACTCAGTTTACTTCACGATTTTGGAGAGCCGTGCAGCAGGAGTTAGGCACTCGGGTGGAGCTGAGCATGACATTTCACCCCCAGACGGATGGACAGTCTGAATGCAGTATTCAGATTTTGGAGGATATGCTCCATGTGTGTGTGATTGAGTTTGGGGGTCATAGGATCATTTCTTGCCAGTGGCGGAGTTTGTGTATAACAACAGCTATCAATTCAGCATTCAGATGGCGCCGTATGAGGCCTTATATGGTAGGAGATACAGATCCCCGATGGGTTGTTATGAGCCGGGCGAGGCCAGGTTATTATGTACAGAGATGGTCCAGGATGCGATGGACAAGGTCAAGGTGATTTAGGATAGACTGCATGCAGACCAGTCCATACAGAAGAGTTATAAGGACAAGAAGGTTCACGATGTGGCATTTATGGTCGGCGAGCAGGTTCTACTTCGGGTCTCGCCCATGAAGGGCGTCATGAGATTTGGAAAGAAAGGGAAGCTGAGTCCGAGATTTGTTGGGCCTTTTAAGATTTTGAGGCGAGTTGGGGAGGTTGCATATGAGCTTGCCTTACCTCCTAGCCTAAGCGGAGTCTATCCTGTATTTCATGTTTCTATGCTCCGTAAATATCATGTTGACCCGTCGTACGTATTGGATTTTAGTTCAATCCAGCTGGACAAGGATCTATCTTATGTTGAGGAGCCAGTGGCCATTTTGGAAAGGCAAATCAGAAAGTTGAGGTCAAAGAACATCGCTTCGGTGAAGGTCCAGTGGCGGGGTCATCCGGCCGAGGAGGCAACTTGGAAGACCGAGCAAGATATGCGCAGCCAGTACCCTCATTATTTTGCTACCTTGAGTATGTTTTCTATGCTCGTTCGAGGATGAACGAACGTTTAATTGTAGGATGATGTAACGACCCGGCTGATCGTTTTTGGAATTTACACCCCGACCCCCCCATTAACTACTTTCCATAAGTTCATTTACGCCATTTTGGTTTCCTGGGATATTCGGTTCTAGAATTCGGAGTGTTTTGGGACACTTAGTCCCTAAATGAGAGCTTAATAGTTGAAAAATTGTCCGTATTCAGAACAGAGTGAAGACAACCTCAGAATAGAAATTCGTTGGTTCCCTTAGCTCTGTTAGGCGATTTCGGGGTTGGGAGCATGTTCGGAATGTAATTTGGATGTCCGTAGCTCATTTAGGCTTGAAATGCCGAAGTTCGAAATTTTTGAAGTTCGGATCCGATAGTGAATGTTTTATCCGAGGGTCGGTTTGGAATTTTGGAAGTTTCCGTAGCTTTGTCTTGTCATTTTGGAAGTGCGTGCAAAATTTTAGGTCTTTCGGACAAGTTTTGGATAGGTTTTTGATCGAAAATGTATTTGGTTAGAATTCAAAGTTCATAGGCTTGAATCTTTGATTAATTCATGTTTCCGGCATTGCTTTAGGTGGATTAAGAATTTAAACAAGTTTGAATGATGTTATGAGTCATGTCTGTAGGTTTGGTTGAGGTCCCGGGGGCCTCGGGTATGTTTCGGATGCCCAACGGAACAATTCCGAAACTTTGGAAATTGCAAATTTCTGTTGTTGACTGTTGCAGACCATTGCTCTCTGCGATCGCATCCTCATTCATGTGATCGCGTAGTAGAAAATTAGAGGTGGCCATTATCCTTCAATGTGATCGCATAAACCCTCATACAATCGCATAGTTGCTGATTCCCCTTCTCCGCGATCGCAAACCCCATTCTACAATCGCATAGCAGTGCTTCATTACCTTACCCGATCGTAGGCCTATCCCTGCGTCCGCATAGATCATTTTTCAGGCCTTCAAATTTTACTCTACGCGATCGTTATCCTTTGTACGCGATCGCACTGAAGAAAATATCTGGGCAGAGTATAACATTTCAAAATGAGGGTTCTTCCATTTTTACAGAAACTCAAGCTAGGGAGCTGGGTTTTCGGAGATGTTTTGATAGATTTTCAGAGGAAACTATTGGGTAACGATTCCTTACTCCTTTATGATTAATATCCACTTATCTAAACTCGAATTCCACCATTTATTTCGGATTTTGGATTAAACTTGGAGTAAATTTCTTAGAACTAATTTTGATGATTTGAGGGGGCATTTGACCTCCGATTTGGGAGATTTTATATGGTTAGACTCGTGAGAGTACGAGGGTCCTGACAATGTAAAAATATTTTGATTTCGAGATGATGGTTGGAGGGGTATTTTGGTCATTTCACCCATTTTCGTGTCGTAGCTTTAATTTTAACAGTGTAATTAGTTACTTTGCGATGTTATTTACACTATGTAATTAGTTAGAATAGATTTGGGCCACTCGGAGTTGGATACTCGTGGCAAGGGTATTGTTTCTTAGCGGTTTAGTACTGGTTCGAGATAAGTGGCTTGTCTAACCTTGTGTGGGGTACATCTCCCCTTAGGATATCTTATGTGTTTATTAGAACGCCTTGTACGAGAGGTGATGGGTGTGTACTTGTGCTAATTGTTATTTCCGCTTTACTTGATTTTCTCAAACTGTGTTATCTCTGTTATTTGACTGTATTGGATGCAAGATTTATCCTGTGTTAGTTAGGTGAGTACGACTAGATAGAATTAACTGTCTAAATGCTTAATTGCCTTAATTGAAATTACTTGGAACATGTTTGGGATAGAATTTAATTGTTAACTATAGTTGTGTATTCCATTCTCTGAGTATTTTTCCTTGTTTTTGATTGTGTTTTGTATTGTGGACTGCGGGTTCAATTCCTGGAGATGATTATTACTGGAATGAGCGGGCGGCGGGTTCAATTCCTGGAGATCCCTGTTATTGAGATGAGTGTACTGCGGGTTCCATTCCCGGAGATCCTTGTTACTAAGATGAGTGACTGCGGGTTCAATTCCCGGAGATCCACGGCAGTTGAGGAACTATTTGTTATGTTATTTTTTCCATTTAATATTCAATGCTAGTGACTTTCTATTCTGTTCCTTTGCTGTCATTCAGGTTATTTATTGTTTTTCACTGTTCGGTACTGTTATTGTATTGTTATTCTCAGTAGGGCCCTAACCTTCCTCGTCACTATTCCATCGAGGTTAGGCTTGGCACTTACTTAGTACCGCCGTGGTGAACTTACTCTACTCTACACACTTTTGTTGTGTAGATCCAGGTACATCTGATCAGGCGTACTATCGGTGACCACAGAGCCACTTTGGGAGACTTGAGGTATGCATCTGCTGCGTCCGCAGATCCGAAGAGTCTCCTTCTACTCTTCCTTAGAGATAGTAGTTCATTTCACTTTTGTTTCGGTTGTATAGATACTCTTGGATGATAGAACCATAGTTTAAACTCTTTAGCCTGTGTTTGCTCGTGAGTTTCTGGGCCTATGAGGTTGTATTTCAGTATTTGCGATGAAGTATATGTGCCAGGCGTTACTTATTATATTATTCCTTTGTTATTCCGCATTTGTTTTTGGTTGTTTCGTAAAGGTTGTAAATTCCAAAATTGTGTTAGGCTTACCTAGTCGCGAAGATTGGGTGCTGTCATGACAGGTTCACGATTGGTGAACTAGGGTCGTGATAGCTTAGACCTAGACTTGGTAAGCAAATTGAATAAGTGCAGTGTGGAAGGGCCAACCTCAGTATCCCAGAGTTCAGAGGGTTTTCAATAGGATCCCAAGGTAGTACACCTACTGGAGAGGGCAGAACCTATTGACTTAGGTGTATAGTGAGATTGTTTGACATAGTTTGAAGTGTTTCAGTGGGAAACCAGTAATAAAAAGAGGTTTGCTTAAAATAGTTAAGTAAAACAACAGAGACAGTTTGAAAAGAGAGTGGAGTAGTAAACAATAGTCCAACCACAACACCCATAAGACAGGTTCATACACAGCCAGAGATCATAGAACCAAATTAGGTTCAGTAGTCACAAACAAAGAGGGCTATGGGATTTTGGGGAACATAGTTAAACACATAGTTATAGGAGCACTTAAGTACAGAATCAGCAACATACTAAAGGGCTAAGGAACCCCAGACTTAATGCAGAATCATGCCACTTAAAGATAGCCAAATACTTTGGATAGAACATTAGTAAGGGAGAGTCATATAGGTGTATACTAAAGGTTTTAACATTTCATAAACATGTTGAGTCTAAGGGGTTCAACATAGGATCAACATGATTTAAGAATCAATACCAGAATGATACAAGTTTAAGAGTGCACACTACTTTACAAGGAGATTCATATCAGAATCCAGATAGAGCAAGATTACATAGAGACAAACTACATAGAAGGTGTAATATGCTTATACTGATCCTAAGGAAGGGGAGTACATAACATGCTGATCGTGTAAACATATTAATTACATGTTTCACAGCAAAACCACAAGTAAAAGCAAACTAGAAATAGGATAAATTGAAGTGATAAAAGAACCATATTGTTTGGGTACTTGAATTGAAATTAGAACATACCAGCAAGGAAGGTAGTAAACACAAAGTGAGGAGAAAGAGAGCACAATAATTAGCCTTCACATACAGCTGGCTAATTCAAATGGTAGCAAATAACAAAGAAAGAAAGCATCAAGCTTTTAGAGTGAAAGAGAGTGTTTTGGAACCAATGTGTTCATGTTTGTGTCAATGATTTGGTGTGTGTATAGTTAGAGAATTAGGTAAAATAAGGAAAGAATCATAGTAGTATAGTAATTATAGAACCACGTACCAATCAGAATCAAATCAATGCAAGTACGCCTTTAATTAAGGGGTAATCAACCAACGGTAATAGGCAAAACTAATTAAGGAAAGAAATCAAGTAGACCATAAGGTACAAAATATAAATTAAGGGTAAGTACATAGGGGTTTAATTAAGGAAACGACTAATGAAGAATCAGTAAAAATACTCGGCAAACCAAATAAGGTAAGAAAACCAAATCAAGTTGCAGAATATAGTAATCATCATATAGTAAATCATGGAATCAGGGGATTCAAAATTACTAATTTAAGGAGGGGAACATGGGTTCCCAAGTTTAAGCAGGAAATTTTCAAATCAAGCCAAGAAATAAGGAGTTCGGAGTGATTCAAAGAGAGAGTTTTAGAATATATAAAAAGAGTGAGATAGGAGTAACCAAACACAATAAGAGGCAAGTATCGACTAGTTAAGATGGACACAAACACACAGAGGTGATATAAGTTAAGCTAAAAACTCAGTGAGAACATGTCCGAGGTAAGATGGTCATAGAAACTCAAACAAGAATAGGCCAGTCACAAAATCAAACGAAGAAACCCAGAACAAATTAGGGCTTTCAACATAGGCAAGTTGAAGAGGTAGTAAACTCACAGAATCAGACAAAATATGCAAGAAATAGAAGTTTAAAAAATAAAAATCAGTTTAAACAGAGTTTTAGAAAGAGTTCCGAAAACCCTAATTTTGGAAGAAGATGAAAACAACATAAAATCACGTGGTTCTAGTAAACAGTTCCAAGGATAGTGTAAAACATCAAAGAAGAAGACTCAAATCATTTTAAAATTGTACAAATCTAAGAAATGTAGGCAGAGATTAGTGTTTCGGAAGAAATCCATATAGAGACAAAAGAACATGTCTAGAACCCCAAGGATCGTCACAAATATAGTGTGATATTGCTTGAAATCACATCAGAGTAGCCAAGAACAGACAAATGACAAATCCTAGATGCAAGTCAATATAGCTTGGACCCTTGAAGACCTTAGAGAAGGCAAGCATGGCATTAGAGGAGCCATTGGAGGCTTAGGAGTTGAAGGGGGCTCACTGGAGAAGATCAGAGAAGAAGGTCGGCGATTAAAGGTGTTAGGGCTTGGTTGAGTAGTTGAGAGAGGAGAGAAGATGAGAGAATACAGAGGCGACAGTCTCTGAATAATGAGCTATGGTAAGGGTCGTTTGAAATAAAAATGGTAAGAACGGACGAGGGCCAATTATCTTATTAGATAATTGGGCTAGGTCGCGTAATCTAATTAGGAATTGGGCTGGGGTTGGGTTAATATTGGGGTAAAATTGAAATGCAAATCTGGCTATATTTTAAATAGCAAATTTTTCCTATATAATTTATAATAAATAATAAATAATTTTATATATTAAATGATTAAAAATATATTTTCAACATTTTAAAAATACAGTAGGTCGATTTTATGCACATAAATGTAACTATACATTAATGGGGAAAATATTGCAATTATATGCAATTTAGTTTTAAAAATACAAAATGCAATTATAAAAATACGTAAGAAAATATTTTAGCAATAATTTGGTATTAATATAGAAATTGAACCACCAAATCACCATAACAATAATTTGAGCAATAATTATTGGGGATTTTATGAGTAAAAGGGAAGGAAATAAATCAATTTAAAATTTTTAGATTATGGCAAAATTATAAAAATCTTTGTGCATGCTTATATATGAATATATATGTTATTTGGAAGTATGTATGCATATTAAGAATAAATACAGAAAATTGGGTATCAACACTTATTATTCCGCAACAGTAGTAGTTGGAACACATAGAAGAACTAGGTCCTTCTATAATCAGTTTAAGCGAAAAATTGGGCACCACACAAATTACCCATTCCCCACTCTTGTGTATTATTGAAAACATCAAAGTCAAAAATTGACCCCGGGCTCTCTTCGTCAAAACGCGAGGTTCAAAGCCAAATCTATTTACCCATTCAACCCCGAGCCTGATTATGTAATTGTTTTTAAGTCCGATCTCAATTTGAGGTCCAAATCCCAATTTTACAAAAATTCCTAATCCTAAACCCTAATTTCAACCATAAAAATCCTAGATTTTAGGTTGAAAACTTATGAAATATGTAACGGAAAGAAAGTAGGTTAAAATCACTTACAACCAAATTGGGGAAGGAAAACTCTTGGAAAATTCGCCTCCAGGGGTTTCTAGTTTTGAAATTTTGAAAGAATGGTAAAATCCCGAATTGGTTCTGTTTTTTAATCACAGGGCTTCTGGTTTCCATCGTGTTCGCATGAATCCTAATGCACTTGCGAATAGCAATGCCTCAGTGGCTTATGCGATCGCGAAAGGTTACATGCATTCGTGAAGGTTTGGCCCTCTTAACCTCCGCATTTGCAAAACAAGACATGTGTTCGCGTATTGTAACCTCAAGTTCCCAGCCCCGCCTAGCTAACGCTACGCATTCGCGTGTAACGGGTCGCGTTCATGAAGAGAAAACCCCCAATGCTCCGCGTTCGCAACTGTAGTCCTGCATTCGCATAGTATAAAATCCTCCCCCATCCTAGATACCCTTCACGATTTTGATAATGGCTTCATGATCGCGAAGCACAACGTACCAGATGACACCTGAAGCACCAAAAACTAGATTTTCCAAGTATAAAACCACTCGTAGTCTATCCAAAATTCACTCGAGCCCTTGGGACTCCAAACCAACTATGCACACAAGTTGAAAAAACTCATACGAACTCATTCGCGCGATCAAAACACCAAAATAAAGCCTAGAACTACAAATCAGACACCAAACCAAATAAAATTTTCAAGAGAGCTTTAAAACATCTATTTTCACAACCGAACGTCAGAATCACGTCAAACCAACTCCGTTTCTCACCAAATTTCACAGTCAAGTCATAAATATAATAATGGTCATATACCGGACTCCTAAACCAAAATAAGGACCCGGTATCAGCAAGACCAAACATCAGTCAATTCTTAAAATCATTACACTATAAAACTTTTAGTTTTTAACAAAAAATAATAACTCGAACCAGGGACCTCCAAACTCGATTCCGGACATAGGTCTCTATTTCGGTAAGGACCCACCGGAATTTTCAAAGTACAGATCTGGGTCCGTTTTCCCAAAATGTTGACCAAAGTCTACTCAAATAAATTTATAAGGCAAAATTTTTATTTTTTATCAGTTTTTAACATAAACACTTTCCGGAAAAAATACTCGTACTGCACACGCAAATCGATGAAGGCTAAAATGAGGTATTTAAGGCTTTAAAATACATAATTAAGATTAAAACACATAATTAGGATTAAAACATAACACGTATTAGGTCATCACATCCAATCAAATAGGCTCACATAAATTAAAATAGAAAAAAGTATTTATTTTATATGTTATCCTGTTACAAAAACTAAATAAAAATAAAATCGTAAAACTTCTGAGACTAGTAGCCGTTGTGTCATGACCCGCCATATCATCATGCCACGTAGGCATTACTTGGCATATATTTTTTCCATATAGAATGGTTACATAAGTTAGGGATTAGATCTTGGTGGAATATTCTATAACTATAGAGAATTTCCTTTATAATATTCTAGATATTTATGCTCTTGTAGGAAGGTTCTAGAGAAACATAGAGGTTTCCTTAGGAAGATTCTAGAACCCTATAGAATTGTTAGGAAGGTCCTTAGAAGATTCTAGCTATGTAGAATATTCTAGAGAAGAGACTTATTTGTAAATACGAAGGACTTATAGAATAATTATTATTTACTTACTAGCCCCTAGGTGATTAGTATAAATAGGGGGCATTCATTTGTAATTCATCAATCAAGCAAACAATTGAAGTTCTCGATAATACAAAGCTTCCTTTAACAATTCTCTTGTGTTTATTCTACCATTCTCTTAGTGATCTTGAGTGTAGTGAGGCTGACTTGGCATAGCAAGAACGTGAGCAAATTGTGCAAGATTATGAGCGAGTTGCCAAGTGCTGCATGTGTACTTAGTTAAAACCTAAGGATGTGACAACGTGGTATCAGAGTGAATGTTATGACTAAGGAATGTTAGGAAGAATACAAAAGATTGCTAGAAGGAAATTTTATAGGGAACAATGGCCGGAATTACCAAGGGCTTGGTACTTGCAGAAGGGATCAACGTGAAGTTCCCTAATCGAAAATGTATGGTGGTACACGGGACGTATGCGAGGCAACAGACTTACTTTAGAGGATGGACACGTACTTTGAGATAGTCAAGGAGGACGACGACGTTGTTAAGGTACGCAACTCCTCAATGTACTTGACCGAGGTTGTCGTGCTGCGGTGGCATCGGAAGTGTGCCAATATAGAAAATGGCTATGCAATATTGAGACGTGAGTGCAGTTCAAGAAGGAGTTAAAGAGTAGTTCTACTCGATGAATGTGGTGTATGAGGGTAGGCGGAAACTAAGAGAGCTCCGACAGATGGCCAAAATTCGGGAGTATGTGCGCAAGTTCACTACCTTAATACTGCAAATCTCGTCATTGTCCAAGGAAGATTTCCTATCACGACCCTAGTTCACCAATCGTGAACCTGTCATGACGGCACCCAGTCCCCGCGACTAGTTAAGCCTAACACGTTGCGGAATGTACAAGTTTATGAACATTAACAAGAAGTAGCGGAAACAAAATGATGTAAACAGGAAATGTAATATGTGCCGCTTGGCACATACACTCGTCAAACACACTGTATAAAAATACCACCAAGACCCGGAATCCCACGGGTAACACAGACTAAAATGGAAGTACAACTGTGGCTCTATACATCAAGAGTATCTAATAACAACGAAACAAGGAAAATGTCAACTATCACTATCAGAATAGAAGGAGGGCCTCCGGATCCGCGGACGTAGCAGATCATACCTCGAGGTCTCCGAATGCGCTGCTGAGTCACCTGGTATGAGCCTATCCTGATGTACCTGGATCTGCACAACAAAAGTGTACAGAAGGGTAGCATGAGTATACCACGGTGGTACTCCATAAGTGCCAAGCCTGTGCATCGCGATTGCGAACCCAGTGCTGCGATCGCGTAGAGTTAATTGGCATGGCAGTGACTTTAAGTCCAGAAACATTTCAGACGCGGCCTAACACACAAAAACGCCATTGTTGAGCTCCAAGAGAGGAAATTGAAGGGGAAACGCTGGGATATCATCGTAAAATCATGGGGGGTAAGTTTCTTGACCTTAATGCGTTAGTTTATCCTGAAATCCTTGATTATTTCACTGAAAATGGGAGATTAAAGGTGAGTTTGAGCCCTAGGCCTAAAAATTTAGGAAATCTTTGATTTGAATGGGCAAACGGAGTCCGATTTTGATAAATTTTATATGCACGGACTCGTATTGAGATAAGGAACCCGAATATATAATTTTCGTGATTTTTCGATAAGCGTACCGAAAGTCGGGTTTTGGAAACTTGTGGGTTTTGGTGTATTTTTAGTTGTTTTGATCGGGTAATGCCCAATTTGCATATTTTGATGTGATTCCATTGATTTTTATCAGATACTACACCTGTGGAGGCCGACATTAGCGGCAAGAGAGTTGTCTCTTAGCGGTTTTGTACCGGAGTCGAGGTAAGTGGCTTGTCTAACCTCGTGTGGGGGGACCTTTACCCCTAGGATATTATGTGATAGTTTAAATGCCTTGTACGTGAGGTGACGGGCGTGTACTTGCGCTGGTTATTGTAACTCACTTTACTTGAATTGTCCAATCCGTGATATTCATGTTCTTAGTTTATTAAATTTTGATATTTACCTGGTATTCGTTAGGGAAGCATGATTAGATAGGATTTATCTGTGTAATTGCCTAATTGTCCTACTTGAACTTCTTGATAATTGTTGGCACTAGTCTTCGGTGAAGTTGTAGTCAAGCATATTATGTTTTCTTTGTGCGTTTTCTTTATTTGTTGTGTTGGTGGAATGCGGGTTCAATTCCCGGAGATCCCAGGGTTGTGGGTTCGATTCCCAGAGACCCGGATTGCTATTGTTTGTGGACTGCGGGTTCGATTCTCGGAGATCCAAGGGCTGCGGGTTCAATTCCCGGAGACTCGAAGTTTATTGATACATTATTGAGATACGGACTGCGTGTTCGATTCCCGGAGATCCTGAGATATTGAGACACATCCTGAGATACTAAGATACGGACTGCGGGTTTGATTCCCGGAGATCCTGAGATCATTGAGATACATCCTGAGGTATTGAGACGTGGGTTGCGGGTTCGATTCCCGGAGACCCAGAGATACCGTTATTGGGACTGCGGGTTAAATTCCCGTAGCTCATAGACTGTTGATTATAGAGTGGGACTGTGGGTTCAATTCCCACAGGTCCTGGACTTGCTGATTGAGTTTCTGTTGAGTTGGTTACTTGTTGTTAGCTTAATCGTAGACGGTTGCAGTGATCACTTTATTGTTGTTATTTCGAAATTATTATCATTTAAACTGCTTATTGTTGTTATTATCATTATGTTATTGTTCTCTCAGTAGGGCCCTGACCTTCCTCGTCACTACTTCATCGAGGTTAGGCTTGGCATTTACTGAGTACCGCAGTGGTGTACTCATGCTACCCTTGTGCACACTTTTGTTGTGCAGATCGAGGTACATCAGTACAGGCTCATACCAGGTGACTCAGCAGCGCATTCGGAGACCTCGAGGTATGATCTGCTACGTCCGTGGATCCGGAGGCCCTCCTTCTATTCTGATAGTGATAGTAGACATTTTCCTTGTTTCGTTGTTGTTAGATACTCTTGATGTATAGAGCCACAGTTGTACTTCCATTTTAGTTCGTATTACCCGTGGGATTCCGGGTCTTGGTGGTATTTTTATACATTGTGTTTGACGAGTGTATGTGCCAAGCGGCATGGATTATATTTCCTGTTTACATCATTTTTTTTCCGCTACTTCTTGTTAATGTTCATAAATTTGTACATTCCGTAACGTGTTAGGCTTACCTAGTCGCGGGGACTGGGTGCCGTCATGACAGGTTCACGATTGGTGAACTAGGGTCGTGACAAGTTGGTATCAGAGCTCTAGGTTCATAGGAGTCACGGGACACGGACCGGTTACTTAGAGTCTCGCTGATCGATACGGAGACGTCTGTATTTATCTACGAGGGGCTATGTAACTGTTTAGGAAACTCTTCATTTCTTTTGGATTCCTTGTCGTGCGACATTTTTGGCACCAAATCTAAACTATTGCTTTATATTCTCTCACAGATGGTGAGGACACGTGCTACTCGCAACGATCAGATACCTGCGCCCCTTGTTGCCGCCGTCAGAGGCCGGGGCCGAGGTAGAGGACGAGGACACGCCCGAGGTGCAGCCACAGCACCCGCGCGCGCTGCCGCTGAGGTGCCACAGGTGGATCAGGTTGGAGCGCAGGCACCTGATACACCGACTACAGCTGCTACTACTCCAGCACTCCAGGAGACCCTGGCCCAGTTCATGAGTATGTATATCACTTTAGCTCAGGCAGGGTTGCTCCCTCTCACTCCATCTACATCTCAGGCCGGGGGAGGGGCCCAGACTCCTGCAGCCGCTACACCTGAGCAGCGAGTGCCAGTGGGACAGGTTCCAGAGATTTTTGTTATGCCTCCTGCCGCCCCAGCACAACCCGGAGGTTGGCCAGCTGCCTCCGAGGACGAGCGGCGTAGATTGGAGAGGTTCAAGAAATATGATCCTCTAGTGTTCAGTGGTTTGGCTACAGATGATGCATTGGGTTTTCTGGAGGGGTGTCACTGTATTCTTCGTACCATGGGGATAGTGGGGACCAGTGGGGTTTCCTTCACTGCTTTTCAGCTTCGTGGGGCCGCTTATGATTGGTGGCGCATGTACGAGTTGGATAGTCCAGAGGAGTCTGCTTCATTGACCTGGACGCAGTTTTCAGATCTGTTTTTGAGGGAGTTTGTTCCCCAGAGCCTTAGGGATTCTTGGCGCTCGGAGTTTGAGCGGTTGCGATAGGGCTCCATGTTAGTATCGGAGTATGCTATCAGTTTCACCCGTCTAGTCAGGTATGCACCGGCCTTGGTAGCCACGGTTCAGGAGAGAGTGAAGAGATTTATTGAGGGCCTTATTCCGCCGATCCGGTCTAGCATGGCCAGAGAGTTGGAGACGGATATACCTTATCAATAGGCGGTGAGCATTGCCAGGAGGATCGAGAGTATGCTCCCTAGAGAGCGGGGAGAGAGGGAGGCCAAGAGGTCTCGTGAGTCGGGCCATTTCTCTGGTGCCCGCACTTTAGCAGCCAGTCGTTTTGGCAGGGGTTATTCCGGTCGTCCAGTTCATTCGGCATTGTCAGCAGCCGGTAGTACTCCAGCTCTTCCAGCACCTCAGGAGCCTTATTATGCTCCCCCAGTTTCTAGTGCACCTCCTGCGCGGGGTACTTCCAGGGGTCAGGCTAGTGGGGGTGAGGCCGGTTAGTCTCAGCCACCGCGTCCTCCCAGAGCTTGTTTAGAGTGCGGGGATACTCGCCATCTGGTTAGGGAGTGCCCCAGGCGCAGGAGAGGAGCCCCTCATCAGTCATCACAGTATCAGCGTGGTTCTCGGGGCCGGCGAGCCATCGTCCCGGCTCCGGTGCCACTCCATCCGCCCGGCCCGACCAGAGGCGGTGATCGAGGTACCAAAGGCCGTCCTCGAGAGAGGGGTCGGGCCAGATTTTATGCTATTCCCGATCGCGCTGCAGCTGTTGCATCTGACTCTGTTATCACAAGTATTATTATGGTTAGTCACAGGGAGGCATCGGTTCTATTCGACCCTGGTTCCACTTTTTCATATGTGTCCTCTTATTTTGCTTCTCATCTGGGTGTGCCTCGGGATTCTTTGAGTGCCCCCATTTATGTTTCCACTCCGGTGGGGGATTCTTTATCTGTGGACCGTGTGTATCGGTCGTGCTTGGTTACTATCTGTGGTATTGAGACCAGAGCGGATCTATTGTTGCTCGGGATGGTCGATTTTGATATTATTCTGGGCATGGACTGGTTGTCGCCGCATTATGCTATTCTTGATTGTCACGCCAAGACCGTGATGCTAGATATGCCAGGCATTCCACGCATTGAGTGGAGTGGTACTCTAGATCAACACCCCCAGCCGTGTTATTTCTTTTCTCAGAGCTCAGCGTATGGTTGAGAAGGGGTATGTTGCTTATTTAGCTTATGTGCGGGACGTCAGTATTGACACTCCCTCTATTGATTCCGTTCCTGTGGTACGTGACTTTGCTGATGTGTTTCCAGCTGATCTCCCGGGCATGCCGCCCGACAGAGATATTGATTTTGCTATTGATTTGTTGCCGGGTACTCAGCCCATTTCTATTCCACCGTACCGTATGGCTCCTCCTGAGTTGAAGGAGTTGAAGGATCAGTTACAGGAGTTATTGGGCAAGGGTTTCATTCGACCCAGTGTTTCTCCTTGGGGTGCTCCTATGTTGTTTTTGAAGAAAAAGGACGGTTCTATGCGTATGTGTATTGACTATCGTCAGCTGAACAAGGTTACAGTGAAGAACCGGTATCCTTTGCCTCGCATTGATGATTTGTTTGACCAGCTATAAGGCGCACAGGTGTTTTCTAAGATTGATTTGCGCTCTGGGTATCATCAGCTGAAGATTCGGGAGCCAGATATCCCGAAGACTGCCTTCCGGACTCGGTATGGTCACTATGAGTTCCTCGTGATGTCTTTTGGGCTAACTAATGCCCCAGCAGCCTTTATGCATTTGATGCACAGTGTGTTCAGGCCATATCTGGACTCGTTCGTGGTTGTTTTTATTGATGATATTCTAGTATATTCCCGGAGTCGGGAAGAGCACGAGCAGCATTTGAGGATAATGCTTCAGATTCTGAGGGAGAAGCAACTATATGTCAAGTTCTCTAAATGTTAATTCTGGTTGAGTTCAGTGGTATTTTTAGGCCACATGGTGTCGAGTGATGGTATTCGAGTAGATCCGAGAAAGGTGGAGGCCGTGCAGAGTTGGCCCAGACCCTCCTCCGCTACTGAGATTCGCAGTTTCCTTGGTTTGGCGGGCTATTACTGTCGTTTTGTAGAGGGGTTCTCTTCGATTGGAGCACCTATGACCAGGTTGACCCAAAAGGGTTCCCCTTTTCAGTGGACAGATGAGTGTGAGGCGAGCTTTTAGAAGCTCATGACAGCTTTGACATCGGCCCCTATATTGATGTTGCCTACAGGTCCGGGGTCCTATACAGTATATTGTGATGCCTCATGAGTTGGACTCAGTGCAGTATAGATGTAGGACGGTAGGGTGATTGCCTACGCGTCCAGACAGTTGAAGATACATGAGAAGAACTATCATGTTCATGATTTGGAGCTAGCTGCCATTGTTCACGCCTTGAAGATTTGGCTTCATTACTTGTATGGGGTTCCTTGTGAGATCTACACTGATCACCGTAGCTTGCAGAACTTGCTTAAGCAGAAGGACCTGAATATGCATCAGAGAAGATGCTTGGAGTTACTGAAGGGCTATGATATTACTATTCTCTATCATCCGGGCAAGGCTAATGTGGTTGCCTATGCCTTGAGTCGTCGGGCAGAGAGTTTGGGGAGTTTAGCATATCTACCAGCTTCGGAGAGGCCTATGGCGATGGATGTTCAGGCTTTGGCCAGGCAGTTTGTTAGACTGGATCTTTCGGAGCCCATCCGGATTCTGGCATGTGTGGTTTCTCGGTCTTCTCTATTTGACCACATCAGGGAGCGTCAGTTCGACGACCCTCATTTGCTTGTCCTTCGGGATAGAGTTCGGCGTGGTGATGCTCGAGATGTTACCATTGGGGATGATGGAGTTATGAGGATGCAGGGGCATATCTGTGTGCCTAATGTAGATGATCTTCGAGAGCTGATTCTAGCAGAGGCCCATAGTTCGCGGTATTCCATCCATCCGGGTGCCGCGAAGATGTATCAGGACTTGAAACAGCATTACTGGTGGAGGCGGATGAAGAGGGATATAGTTGATTATGTTTCTAGATGCCTCAACTGCCGGCAGGTGAAGTATGAGCATCAGCGTCCGGGTGGATTGATGCAGCAGATGGAGATTCCAGAGTGGAAATGGGAGCGCATCCCCATGGACTGTTAGGAAGTTTGATTCCACGGACTGTTAGGAAGTTTGATTTCATTTGGGTTATTGTGGATCGGCTGACCAAGTCCGCCCATTTCATACCGGTGAGCACTACTTATTCATCGGAGCGACCGGCGGAGATCTACATCAGAGAGATAGTTCGGCTGCATGGTATTCCAGTTTCCATCATCTCAGATAGAGGCACTCAGTTCACTTCACGGTTCTAGAGAGTCGTACAGCAGGAGTTAGGTACTCGGGCGGAGCAGAGAACCGCGTTTCACCCCCAGACTGATGGTCAGTCCGAGCATACTATTCAGATTTTGGAGGATATGCTCCGTGCATGCGTGATTGAGTTTGGAGGTTCATGGGATCACTTCTTGCCGCTGGCGGAGTTTGCTTATAACAATAGCTACCAGTCTAGTATTCAGATGGCACCGTATGAGGCCCTATATGGTAGGAGGTGCAGGTCTCCCGTGGGTTGGTTTGAGCCGGGTGAGGCCAGGCTGCTAGGTACTGATATGGTTCAGGATGCAATGGACAAGGTCAAGGTGATCCAGGACAGACTTCGTGCACCCCAGTCTAGACGGAAGAGTTATGCGGACAAGAAGGTTCGCGATGTGGCTTTTATGGTTGGTGAGCGGGTTCTGCTTCGAGTCTCGCCCATGAAGGGCGTTATGAGGTTTGGGAAGAAAGGGAAGCCGAGTCCTAGATTTATTGGCCCTTTTGAGATTTTGAGGCGTGTTGGGGAGGTTGCCTATGAGTTAGCCTTACCTCCCAGCCTAGCCGGAGTCCACCCCGTATTTCATGTCTCTATGCTCCGGAGGTACCATGGCGACCCGTCGCATGTGTTGGATTTCACCTCTGTTCAGCTAGACAAGGATCTGTCTTATGTTGAGGAGCCAGTTACCATTCTAGACAGGCAAGTCAGGAAGCTAAGGTCAAAGAACATCGCTTCAGTAAAGGTTCAGTGCCGGGGTCAGCCGGTCGAGGAGGCGACTTGGGAGACCGAGCAGGATATGCGCAGCCAATACCCTCATCTTTTCACCACTCCAGGTATGTTTTCTATGCTCGTTCGAGGACGAACGAATCTTTTAAGTGTGGAAAGATGTAACGACCCGACCGGTCGTTTTAGAAAATTACGCCCCGACCCCCAATTTAACTGTTTCCCTAAGTTCATTTCTACTATTGTGGTTTGCCGGGAGAGTCGGTTTTGAAATTTGGAGCATTTTGGGACACTTAGTCCCTAAATGAGAGCTTTAAAGTTAGAAATGGTCCGTAGCCGGAACAGTGTTAAGACGACCTCGGAACGGAAATCCGATGGTTCCATTAGCTCCGTTAGGTGATTTCGAGGTTGGGAGCGCGTTCGGAATTGGAGGTCCGTAGCTCAATTAGGCTTGAAATGCCGAAGTTTGAAATTTTGGCGAATTCGAACGATAGGTGAGATTTTGATCCGAGGGTCGGAATGGAATTCCGACATTTTCTGTAGCTTCGTTATGTGATTTTGGATATGTCCGCAAATTTTCAGGTCATTCGGACGTCGTTTGGTCGGGTTTTAGATCGAATGTGCAATTCGGAAAGTTTTAAGAAATTTAGGCTTGAATTCGATGTGAATTATGGGTTTTGATGTTGTTAGACGTGTTTTTATGATTGGAATAAGTTCGTATCGTGTTTTGAAGTATGTTGGTGGTTTTCGTTGGGGTCCCGGGAGCCTCGGGATGAATTCGGACCATCAAGCGGGCATTTGAAACTTGGAAATTTCTGCAGAAAATGCAGCAGCAATTTTGCTCTCCGCGATCGCGGAGATGGCCATGCGATCGCGTAAGGGAAAAACCCAGAGCTCTGCGATCGCGAAGTGAGGCGTGCGAGCGAATAAGTCTGGAAGTTGAAGCATAGCGATCGTGTGAGGTAGTACGTGATCACGTAGGGTAGTTTGGGGAGCCGGCCGAGTTTGTTCTTCGTGATCGCGTTCGTATCATTGCGATCGCGTAGGGTCGCTAAGTTGTTCACTGCGATCGCGTCTAGGCCCACGCGATCGCGTAGAGGAAACGTAGGCCGCCCAAGATTTGTGCATCGCGATCGTGAGCCCAGTGCTACGATCGCGTAGAGTTAATTGGCCTGGCAGTGACTTTAAGTCCAGAAACATTTCAGACGCGGCCTAACACATAAAAACGCCATTGTTGAGCTCCAAGAGAGGAAATTGAAGGGGAAACGCTGGGATATCATCGGGAAATCATCGGGGGTAAGTTTCTTGACCTTAATTCGTTAGTTTATCATGAAATCCTTGATTATTTCACTGAAAATGGGAGATTAAAGGTGGGTTTGAGCCCTAGGCCTAAAAATTTAGGAAATCTTTGATTTGAATGGGCAAACGGAGTCCGGTTTCGATAAAATTTATATGCACATACTCATATTGAGATAAGGAACCCGAATATATAACTTTCGTGATTTTTTGATAAGCGTACCGAAAGTCGAGGTTTTGGCAACTTGTGGGTTTTGGTGTATTTTGAGTTGTTTTGATCGGGTAATGCCCAATTGGCCTATTTTGATGTGATTCCATTGATGTTTATCAGATACTACACCTGTGGAGGCCGACATTCGCGGCAAGAGAGTTGTCTCTTAGCGGTTTTGTACCGGAGTCGAGGTAAGTGACTTGTCTAACCTCGTGTGGGGGAACCTTTACCCCTAGGATATTATGTGATAGTTTAAATGCCGTGTACACGAGGTGACGGGCGTGTACATGCGCTGGTTGTTGTAACTCACTTTACTTGAATTGTCCAATTCGTGATATTCCTGTTCTTAGTTTATTAAATTGTGATATTTACCTGGTATTCGTTAGGGAAGCATGATTAGATAGGATTTATTTGTCTAATTGCCTAATTGTCCTACTTGAACTTCTTGATAATTGTTGGCACTAGTCCTCGGTGAAGTTGTAGTTAAGCATATTATGTTTTCTTTGTGCGTTTTCTTTATTTGTTGTGTTGGTGGACTGCGGGTTCAATTCCCGGAGATCCCAGGGCTGTGGGTTCGATTCCCAGAGACCCAGATTGCTATTGTTTGTGGACTGCGGGTTCAATTACCGGAGATCTAAGGGCTGCGGGTGTCACACCTCCCTTTTTACTACCCCAACATGCGTAAGGTGTATAAATACACTTGTAGGGTATACCCCGACGCTCAATTACCCGAGATGGATAAAATAACGTAAGGGAAGGAGTTTTTCCAATTTAAGGACAATCGGTTCGGGATTTTATTAGAGATTAATCAGAGTCGCCACTTGGGAATGACAATGGTGTCCCAAGTCACCGGTTAATCCCGAATCCGAGGAATTTTGACTCTTATGAATGTCTGCGAAGCAGAGGTCCGGATAAGGAACTCTGTTAACCCGGGAGAAGGTGTTAGGCACTCCCGGATTCCGTGGTTTTAGCACGGTCGCTCCACTGTCGTTCTTGACTTTTGTTTGACTCAGTTATAGATTTTAACAACATAATGTGCTTTTACGTTAAATATTATTTTTAGAAATTTGCGACATCGCGGAAACACGCCTCGAGTCATACCGCAACCGGTACGCCTATGACTTTTGGTGTATTTCGGCTTTGCCGAGATTTGGATTTGAGTCGCACCAAGTGCACACTCATTCATAGGAAGGTATATTAAAATCGCGCCCTAAAGTAACGTCTATCGGCTTTTAAATCTTTTGGGAGAAGCTATGGAATTGGCTATTAGCTTTCCCGGGTCTATTTGGGTTATATCATTACTAAATGGGGGCCCCGGTGTTATTCGGGCGAGGCTCGTCCCAATTTTCATTAAAGGGTTCAATACGTGTATTTAACTACGTTTTCTACACTTGTTCTTTCCCTAATCGTATTATTAGCACTATAATAATCCAGGCCCATAATTTTCGCTATTCATTAGGCCCGGTCTCTTCTCTTTGCTTAACTAAATCAGCATCAGCCCAGGCCTTAAAGCCCAGGTAGTCTTCAGGCTCGTGCTCGAGGCTTTGATATAATTCATGCCGTGGGGTTAAGATAGTTTATATAACAGATTGAAATAACTAAAATCAGAAACGCAAGCAGAATAGAATGAACTCAAAATGTTTTATTCATTAAAGAGAAATCAGTACACAACCTATTATGAATCGATTATCTATTACACCTCAGACTAGAGCTAAAGACTATTTATGATCTTGACCTTTGTTAACAAGTTGATACTAACATTAACAGATTCTAAAGGAGAGCAATTCGATTATTCCAGAAGTTCATAGAGTGATTAAACTAATTATCTACAAATGACCAAAATTAAGTAATTAACCTATACATGACAGTGCTTAATCGACCCAATTACTTGCTAATGTCAACTGAGTTATCCAAGACTAAATGATCTATTCATATGTACACAAATGTATTATTGATTCTAATTCAGCTTAGCTTATGCCATGAACCCCAGTCGCGAATGAACTGCTATCTCTTCTGCCTATTTTCTCTTTTGAACCTATTATACCACTTTATAGCTATGTTTGAGCACTAATTTTTAACACCAAAACTGAACCCGTTTTAACATCATTGCCTATTTTACTTCTTATCTTTTAAACTTGTTCAAACTCTAAGATTAATTAATGAAACAGATTAACTGAATGAGCTCAGTATTACTAATGTAAGCAAATGAATTGATGAGCTCTAGTTTTAATAGTACTCCTATTTAGCTAAGTGATGAATGATCTACACCAACACTACCATTACACTACTGATTTCCTCCCGAATTTCGCTACCAGATTGTTAGTCTTGCAGGTGTTATTAATCAGCTTATATTTTAGTACTTTTACCTAATTAAACTAAGTGATAAACTACCTATATTATACTACTAGTATACTACTACTACTACACTAATTATTATAGCGTTAGTATTGTTTTTCTGTTTTTCAACTACTACATACTACTACAATGAATAATCTACAACTAAAACTAATCAATATAAAATACAACTACATGGCAGCATAGGATCTTCATTTTTATTTCATCAATATCATCAATACAGCTTCAATTGAAAGAGACATGTACCTGAATCACAAAGAAAATCCAATGAGTCTAGGGGGTAAAGCAGGGAAGCACAGCAAGGATTGAAACAGCAGTGAATGCAACAGTGAAGAGAAGGAAGCACAGCACACAGCAGTAGCAAAGTCCACAGCAAACAGAGAAGACCCAAGTAGATAACCCAATGAAATCCGATAGGAAACCCAGAAAATTCTACTGTTGTATTGCTAATTATAACAGCCTATATATTTTCAGATTGCTTAAGCTTGGAACCCCAGATATATTTCTCTATTACTCAGATTTTTGAACCCCAAATATTAACTCAGATTGCTTTCTAATCGAATCCCCTTTTCAGCCCCATTCTTAGAGGTATATATAGCTAACCTAAGGCTGAAACTTGGGGAGAAAGTTATGGGATTTTATCCCACTTCTCCCCCTCATAAATTTATTAAATCTACACTTAAGTCCATATTTCAGTTACCAGAAACCCTTCCAGCATGTGCTGGAAGGTTCTGAAGATTCTCTTTTATGGGTTTTTACCAATGTATCCCTAATAGTTAAAGATTTTTACAGATTTCCCATTTTTAGGAGACCATTATACCCCTCAATCTCTGCAAAATTGCAGAAATCAGGAGCATGAATGACTCCATTACCCTCTTAAGTTCTAAACTAATTACTACTTTACCTTTTCAATTCCCAATTGTGCCCCTAAGGGCACTGTTGATTTATCAGCTTACCTAGGGCAATTTTCAGCTTGTTTTGCACCTATTTAACTAATGGCCAGCCCTGGCATTAGTATTTAAGGGCTGGCCAGTTTTATTTTTAAGAACTATTTCAAATTTTAGCCACTTTTAAACTAATTCCAGTCAATTAAGACCAATTTATTCCTAATTAAAACTAATTGCAGGCATAGCCTGTTTTATTGTTATGTTAAACCTATTTAAAATTTAGCCAGTCTCAAGTTGAGACTTAGCTTGGGCTATTAAAGCCATATACTGAACAGCTAGGCCCAAAACCTTTACAGGTTTGGCCACTTTGCTGTTCAGGGCTCTAAAGAGAGCCTGGGCCAGTCTGCATTTGCAGACACAGCCATTTTGCACAACCAGCCACTGTTTAACAGTGAACTGTGTGTTAGGGCTTATAGAATTGGTCAACCCTTTGCAAGGTTGACCATTCTTAAGCCAATTATTTAACTAACAGCCTATTTTGTTCATTTTCAGCTAATTCCTAACTAATTAATGAGACCTAGCAGCTATAGCCAATTCACCTAAGCATGAAAGCATTAACAGTGTTCAACTAACATGGAACTATTGCAGTTTTAGCCATTTCAAAGTGTAATTGCACCCATAACCATATGAAACCTAACAGTGTTTACCAACTAATTAAAATTCAGGAAAGGGATTTGATAATGTTGAATCTCAACTAATCAATTCACATTGCTCAGGTTCATATAGCAAAGATATCAATTAATCATTGAACAGAACTAATTAGAAACAGCTCATGTTAAATGACTCACTGAAAGACTCTAACATACTCAAGATTCATGGGCATAGGGACACTAAATTCTCACAAAACAGTCCAGAAGAAAGATTAAGCATGGCTTACAAGAATCATAGGACCTATGGTATCACTTAGAAACACTTTACCTACCCATTTTCAATGCAAGTCATGACAGACAAGATGAAGGATGTAGAACAGAAGGGCATAGAGAAGATAAAAATACATGTGAATGACCATTGAGGATGTTATTAGGGTAAAAGCCCTTAAGTAGACATGAGAATCAAACTGTTTACTCAAGAATCTACCTAAGAAGAGAGAACAATAGAAACCATGACAAGCTGAATAGAACAAGCTTCACTTGAGAGTTAAACAACTAAGCTAAAGCATGAAACAAGAATGAAGAACAATCATGACATTGTAAACCCACCAGATTAAGAGACAATATACACAGAAGATAGATAGGTATTTTAACTCACAGGAACAGAACACAACGAATCATGATGAGCATGAGAATAAACAAGATGGAGAATATTAACACTAACATGCTCAGAAGCAGAATAATAAGAAAAGATAGGCATAATGAAACAAAAAGGATAAACAAGCAACAGAGCAATCACCAAGTATAAACCCTAAGCCATCAGCTAGACAAAAGAGAGAAAAACAGAAGAGGTACTATAAACCAATCATAAGAAACATTCCTAAAGATGAGAATCAAATAGCTAAACTAGCATGCAGAACAAACACGCAAAGAAACAGAAGAAAAGATATTGAAAGCTAACAGAATGAGTAACCCTAATAGGGATAGCAGATGAAGAAAAACAAGGATATCAAGATTACATACTTAAAACAGAGAAACCAACAAGGATGAAGTACTAGATAACTCTAATTCATGCGACCAACTAAACTAGACCTAACAGAACAAATTAAAAGCATGAAGCAAGCAAAAAATAACAAAAAGAAAAGATAAGCTAAACACAGAGAGGGATAGGGACTTAGCTTGCGGGGCCGGTCCCCCGAGCTTCCTATTCTTTTCTTTTCCTCACTCTTTTCACTCTCTAATTCCCTAGCCTTTTTTCTTTCTTGTTTTCTTTTCTTTATTCGTTCATGTCTCTCTATTCTTTTCCAGAACTCTTTTCTTCCAATTTTTCTCTGATTTTCATTCAGGCCTAAAGACGAGGCCTTTTTTTTGGATTTCGGCTTGAAGAGGGGTGTTTGGGTGAGGGTAAAGAACGATTTTTGATTGGGGTTGAACTTGGGGTCGCCGGAGTTAGGGTTCCGACGACCCTTTTTGGGATATTCGAAACGTTCCAGACTTATTCGAGGGTAGTGGTTAACATGGTTGGATAGATCATGAAGAGACGGTTCGAATGGCATTAGTTTGAAGTGGATCTTCATACTTTGGTGGTCACCGGTGTAACTCCGGTGACCGGGATTTATGAAGACGAGGTGTTTTTTCTGGGTTCTCGGGTGTGCTATGAGTGAAGAGGAACATAGAAGAAGATGGGAGGGATGAAGAGAAGCCGGCGACCACCGTAGGAGTGGTGGCCGCCATGGCCGTCGAACTTGCAGAGATGAAGAAGATGAAGAACAGAGGCGGCTATCTTTAGGGTTGTATGTAATGGCTTGTCTCCTTCAGACAAAAGCCATTTATACTCGGAAAGGCTGAGGAGATCTGGGCCGTTTGTTGGATGGAGATCAACGGCTCGGAACAGGCGTTACTAAAACGCCGTCGTTCCGTCGCTTATGAGACCCCAGACCTCCGACCCTTGGATTAAATAAAACGGACGGCCAAGATTAATCGTCACATCTTAATTAATTAAAGAAACCAACTAATTATTGGGGCCGTTGGATCAAATACGATGGACGGCTGAGATCAGATCCGCTAAAGGCCTAGATCGGATTTCTTTGGGCCAAAGATCTGGGCCTGCTCACTTCAAATTAAATCAGCCCACCTTATTGTACCACTTGTATTTTTTTGTATTTTTGACGCTTTTTAATTATTTTTATGAATTTTCTTTTATACTTTTTTTTTCTTTTCTTTTATGAAAAATTACAAAACCTAATTTACTAGTTACTCTAATTTTCTAGTATTTTTTGCAATTTTTCTGCTATTTTTTCCTAATTTCTACTACTTAAGCTATTTTACTAATTTTCTAATTAACTAAACTAACAAATTAATTACTACTATTTTTTGATTTTTTCCAATTTTTACTTATTCAAACACCCAAAAAATATAACTAATTTCAAGCAAAGCAAGTAATTGCACTCAAAAACATATTTATTTTAATTTTGGAATTATTTGCCTGGTGCAAAAATCATGTGCTCACAGCTGCCCTCTTTGCTCGGGAACACGAAGAGTTTCAGTGCAAAGATAAGTGAGCAGTAATGAGAGATTTTTGCACATCGGCATATTCCGTGAAAGCATTTTTGAAAACCTTTTGACCGCACCCTGCTTTAGAGGTTGCCTACATATCCTGGGCTAAACAGGAATCAGGTCAGTGTAGTTCGGGAAGGTCTGGCAGTTTTTTTAAAGCTACCAAACTCACTGTTGCATTGACACTGTTGAGACCTGCTGACTTACTCCTTATTACACCGGGGAAAAATGTAAAATGAAGAAGCTATTCTAAGCTAAGATCCTACAATTACAATTGTTCCTAATCTAGCTTTTGCTCTTCTTCCCTTTCCGGTGATGCAAAATCTTCCCTTCTTGTTGATTTTCTTGTTTTTCTTGATGACTCTCTTTTTTGTTGATTTTCTTGTTTTTCTTGACCTCGAGCTGAACCTGCTCAAAACAAAACAACAAACTACCTCCTTTTTTCTTTTTCTGCCCCAGTGTGGGCTTTTTAACTGTATAAACCATGATGTACAAAAATATTCCCGTATTTGAAGGTGGGCGCCTAACAGAATTTAAACGTGCAATGCTATGCAGAAAATATTCCCGTATTTGAAGGTGGGCGCCTAACAGAAATTAAACGTGCAATGCGATGCAGAACCTAACAGAAATTAAACGTGCAATGCGAATGCAGAAAATATTCCCGTATTTGAAGGTGGGCGCCTAACAGAAATTAAACGTGCAATGCGAATGCAGAAAATCTAACAGAATTTAAACGTGCAATGCAGAAAATATTCCCGTATTTGAAGGTGGGCGCCTAACAGAATTTAAACGTGCAATGCGAATGCAGAAAATATTCCCGTATTTGAAGGTGGGCGCCTAACAGAATTTAAACGTGCAATGCGAATGCAGAAAATATTCCCGTATTTGAAGGTGGGCGCCTAACAGAATTTAAACGTGCAATGCGAATGCAGAAAATATTCCCGTATTTGAAGGTGGGCGCCTAACAGAAATTAAACGTGCAATGCGATGCAGAAAATATTCCCGAATTTAAACGTGCAATGCAGAAAATATTCCCGTATTTGAAGGTAGGCACCTAACAGAAATTAAACGTGCAATGCGAATGCAGAAAATATTCCCGTATTTGAAGGTGGGCGCCTAACGAAATTAAACGTGCAATGCGAATGCAGAAAATATTCCCGTATTTGAAGGTGGGCGCCTAACGAATTTAAACGTGCAATGCGAATGCAGAAAAGTATTCCCGTATTTGAAGGTGGGCGCCTAACGGAATTGAAACGTGCAATGCGATGCGGAAAATATTCCCGTATTTGAAGGTGGGCGCCTAACGGAAATTAAACGTGCAATGCGAATGTAGAAAATATTCCAGAATTTAAACGTGCAATGCGCAGAAAATATTCCCGTATTTGAAGGTGGGCGCCTAACGGAATTTAAACGTGCAATGCGAATGCAGAGAAAATATTCCAGAATTTAAACGTGCAATGCAGAAAATATTCCCGTATTTGAAGGTGGGCGCCTAACGGAAATTAAACGTGCAATGCGAATGCGGAAAATATTCCCGTATTTGAAGGTGGGCGCCTAACAGAAATTAAACGTGCAATGCGATTCGAGAAAATATTCCCGTATTTGAAGGTGGGCGCCTAACGAATTTAAACGTGCAATGCGATGCAGAAAAATATTCCCGTATTAGAAGGTGGGCGCCTAACTGAATTTAAACGTGCAATGCGAATGCAAAAAATATTCCCTCAGCCTGAGGACTGGGGAGCCGATTTTAAAAGATGTTACCTTCCTCTTTTTGGTATTTTCTTTTTACCAACTTATCTCTTGCCTGTGAATTTCTTCACTTATTGGCGAACTTCTCTTTTTGGTATTTTCAATTTTCCACATTGGTCACATTCACTTTAAAGTGATTAGTGACAATTTGTTCCTGCATGAAACAAAATTTATTAGATATAAACTGCTGGCAACTGGCATCTGCCGTCCCCACTTCTTATTGCTTCCTTTGTTTTTGCTTTTTTCATGTTGCATGGCTTTCGACTTCTTGTCCCTTGCAGACTCTTTTTGTATTTTCTCATTTTTCCATTTTTGTTTTGTTTTCTTTTTCTTTGGCCATGTTTGCCAAGCTTCTTTATTCCTTTCCCCAATCTTCCATTCTTTCTGATCCAGTGTTATTTCAACTTCCGTTATCAGGAGCTGGTAGTTAGCTCTCAAAAAGGGTAAACAATGAAATGCAGAAAAAATGAAAGAAAGGTAAGGGTATTTTGGAGAGATGACAGAACTTATCTGGGTATTTGCTGGCTGATTCCGCCGACCATGCCATGTATTTAAACTCTGACCCAGTTCGTTCCAATCATTATTCTGACTCTGAATTGCCTTTGACCCAAACCAATACTCTTTTTTGTTGCCTTTTTCTCTTTTGATAATCCTCACGATCGCCTTACGGTGCCTCGAAAGGTTTTCACCAATAAGACTCTCTCATTTATTCTCTCAACCTCACAATCATCTCACAGTGCCGATTAAGGTTTTCACTGATGAGACTCTCTCATTTTATTTCTCTCAACCTCACAATCGTCTCACAGTGCCGGCTAAGGTTTTCACTGATGAGACTCTCTCATTTTTTTTATTTTTTCCATTTTTCCTTTTTGTATTTTGTTTTCTGTTCCACGGGTATTGTCCGATGTTTCGCTCTTCCTTCGTTGTATTTGTTATCATTTCAAAATTGATCAGAAGGTCTTTCTTTGGACTGTAACGTGGCTTTTGGACGGGTTAAGAAAGAAAGATATAAAGGCTCAAAATTTCAACGAAGGTTAAAAATATTTACAGCTCTCGGAATTATTAAACATAACTTCTGCCCCAGTTTCAATATGTGGGGAATTTTTTTGGATTTTTCTTTATTGTGACTGAACCTCAGAGAGGCTGCCTACGTACCCTTTCGGGATCAAGTCAGACGCAGTTCATCCAACTTCAAAAGTTAGATGGATTTCTTTTTGACTTTTCCCGATTTTTGTCTTTTTTTCTTTTTCATTTTTTCATCATTTTTTTTTCTTTTTTTTTTTTCATTTTTCCATCATTTCATTTTTCATTCTGGCAATTTCGATCTTATTGCACTAGAGTGATTCCGAGAGAGGGATATGAAAGAATTCATTCATTAAGGCTCAGAGGGGTTAACAATGGATAAAGTGTTTGGATAGAGAATAAAATGCCTTCATCATTTCAATTCCAAAATCACAACAAAATACAAACATACAATTGAAAAGGAATCATACATAGTATCTTTTGACCGCATCCTGAATTGATAGCAGTCTCTACGCACTTTCCTTCAACATCTGTTAAATATAATGCTCCATTGGATAACACCCGTGATACCACGAACGGTCCCTGCCAATTCGGCGCAAACTTGCCTTTTGCCTCTGCCCAATGTGGTAAGATACGCCTCAATACCAGTTGTCCGACTTCAAACTTTCGAGGTCGTACCTTCTTATTATATGCTCTGGCCATTCTCCGCTGATACAACTGTCCATGGCAGACCGCGGCCAATCTCTTCTCATCAATCAAATTCAACTGTTCTAACCGGGCCTTTACCCATTCATCGTCATCTATCTCGGATTCGGCTATAATTCGCAATGACGGTATTTCTATTTCTGCGGGTATAACGGCCTCTGTTCCATACACCAGGGTATAAGGTGTGGTTCCGATAGAAGTACGTACCGTCGTGCGGTAACCCATGAGAGCAAAGGGTAACTTTTCATGCCATTGCCTGGATCCCTCCACCATTTTCCGGAGAATCTTCTTGATGTTCTTATTTGCCGCCTCTACTGCACCATTCGCCTTTGGCCTGTAAGGCGTGGAATTGCGGTGCGTGATCTTAAACCTTTCACAAACTTCCGCCATGAGATGACTGTTTAAGTTGGCTCCATTGTCTGTGATAATCACTTTGGGGATTCCAAATCGGCATATGATATTCTCGTGCACAAAATCCACCACCGCTTTCTTCGTCACCGCCTTGAATGTCTTAGCTTCGACCCACTTGGTGAAATAATCAATTGCAACCAGGATAAACCTGTGCCCATTAGAAGCGGCCGGATCTATTGGGCCGATGACATCCATGCCCCAAGCAACAAAGGGCCATGGTGCTGACATTGTGTGCAACTCATAAGGCGGGGAGTGGATCAGATCCCCATGTACCTGGCATTGATGGCATTTCTTTACATACCTGATACAATCACGCTCCATCGTGAGCCAATAGTACCCAGCTCTCAAGATCTTCTTTGCTAAAACATATCCGCTCATGTGGGGTCCGCATACTCCAGCATGTACTTCAATCATAATTTCATCTGCTTGTTGTGCATCTACACACCGCAATAAACCCAAATCTGGTGTTCTTTTGTATACCACTCCTCCACTAAAGAAAAATCCATTGGCTAGACGCCTGATGGCTCTCTTCTGGTCTCCGGTGGCTTGCTCCGGGTATTTGCCAGCTCTCAAGTATTCTCTAATATCATGATACCACGGCTCTCCATCCGATTCTTCTTCCACAGTGAAGCAATAAGCATTCTGATCTCGGACTTGGATCTGGAGTGGATCTATATATGTCTTGTCCGGATGATGCAACATAGAGGACAATGTGGCCAAAGCATCTGCAATCTCATTGTGCATTCTCGGGATATGCTTGAATTCTATAGACCGGAATCTTTGAGACAACTCGTGCAAACAATACCGATATGGTATCAATTTCAAATCTCGTGTCTCCCATTCCCCTTGAATTTGGTGTACCAAGAGATCCGAGTCACCCATGACCAAAATCTCTTGAATACCCATGTCAATCGCCATCCTTAATCCCAAGATGCACGCTTCATATTCGGCCATATTGTTGGTACAGAAAAATCGAAGCTGAGCTGTGACGGGATAGTGTTGACCCGTACTTGAAATGAGTACCGCTCCGATACCAACGCCCCTACTGTTGACGGCTCCGTCAAAGTACATTTTCCATCCCGATCTCTCCTCTTGCTCCGTCTCCTCGACAAGCATTGCCTCTTCATCCGGGAAGTATGTTTTCAGTGGTTCATATTCATCATCCACCGGATTCTCGGCTAAGTGGTCCGCAATAGCTTGTGCCTTCATGGCCGTACGAGTTACATAGACAATGTCGAATTCTGTGAGCAGAATCTGCCATTTGGCCAGTCTTCCCGTAGGCATAGGCTTCTGAAATATATACTTGAGAGGATCCAGCCGTGATATCAAGTACGTGGTGTAAGCTGACAAATAATGCTTTAGCTTCTGAGCCACCCAAATCAATGCACAACAAGTTCTCTCCAGTTGGGTATACTTCACCTCGTAAGATGTAAACTTTTTGCTGAGGTAGTAGATGGCTTGTTCTTTCTTACCTGTCTCATCATGTTGACCCAGTACACAACCGAAAGAGTTATCTAGCACCGTCAGATACAAAATCAAAGGTCGCCCTGGTTCTGGAGGTACTAACACCGGAGGATTGGCCAAATATTCTTTGATCTTGCCAAAGGCTTCCTGACACTCGTCGGTCCACTTCACTGCTGCATCTTTCTTTAACAACTTGAAGATCGGCTCGCATGTTGATGTCAATTGAGCAATGAACCGACTAATGTAATTCAACCTTCCTAATAAGCTCATGACCTCCTTCTTGTTCTTCGGCGGAGGTAGACTTTGAATAGCCTTGATCTTCGATGGATCCAGTTCAATACCTCGCCGGCTCACAATAAACCCCAGTAGTTTCCCTGAAGGCACTCCAAAAGCACACTTCGCCGGATTGAGTTTTAGATTGTACCTCCGGAGTCTCTGGAAAAACTTCCTCAAATCTTTCACGTGATCGGGTTGTTTTCTGGACTTTATGATGACATCGTCCACATATACCTCAATTTCTCTATGCATCATATCATGAAACATAGTGGTCATTGCCCTCATGTAAGTTGCCCCGGCATTCTTCAATCCAAACGGCATTACTCTGTAACAATACGTTCCCCGAGGTGTAATGAAGGCGGTTTTCTCAACGTCTTCTTCGTCCATCAGGATCTGGTGATAACCGGCATAACAGTCCACAAACGAACCGATTTCATGCTTGGCGCAATTGTCGATCAATATGTGGATGTTTGGCAATGGGAAGTCATCCTTTGGACTGGCTTTGTTGAGGTCTCTATAGTCTACACACACTCTGGTTTTGCCATCTTTCTTTGGGACCGGCACAACATTTGCCAACCAGGTGGGGTATTTGGTAACTCTTATGACCTTTGCCTCAAACTGCTTATTCACCTCTTCTTTTATCTTCACGCTAATGTCCGTTTTGAATTTCCTCAGCTTTTGTTTTACTGGCCGGCATTCAGAGTAGATCGGCAACTTGTGTACCACTAGATTTGTGCTAAGCCCGGGCATGTCATCATAGGACCAGGCAAAGATGTCCTTAAATTCATGTAACAACCTTATCAATTCATCCCTGAAGGGTGCCTCCAAATGTACACTAATCTTTGTTTCTCGGACATCATCTTCGCTCCCCAAATTTACAGATTCCGTATCACTTAGATTCGGTTTGGGTTTTTCTTCGTATTGTTTCATGTCCTTTCTTATTTCCTCCAGGGCTTCCTCATCCTCACATTCTATTTCACTATCTTCCTCGATTTCTTGTATAGTAGCGTGATTGTCGGAACTGGGTCTAGAATCCTTCACGCATGACATGGCATTGGAATCAACACATGCAAAACTGTACAAAAGGAAAAAATAAAGAAAAATAAGGCAAAAAAATGAAGAAAAAAGGAAAAACTGCATTTCATTAATAAAAGAAACGAACAATGTTCGGGATACATGGTGATTGATTTTTTTTCATGAGGGGAATGGGGAAACTATAAAATAACAACTTTCGGGGAAGCAATGATGAAATTTTGAGCTAACTACCAAGACTCCTTCCGGATAAGGAAAGGAGTAGCCTCCCAATTGTTCAATGTGACTCTGGGCCCCACAAATTGCACGTCCATTCTGCTCGTGCCTTCCCCTGCTTCAATCGTATTCACCTCCCAGAACATTTTCTTAAAACCAAGCATTTCTTCATCAAGTTGGGTCTCAATGCACTTTGTTGCAGCAGACGGTTGATATTTTGTACCAGGCCTGATAAAGATGTCGGATAATTTGGGTATGGGTTTGGGCAAGGTCCGGTTTCTCTTGGCTTTAGAGGCTCTTTGGATATCGGCAAAGGTGGGTTTGAACCCTAAGCCGAATGTACCTTTATTCTCCGGAAGCTGAACTGGTTGAGTGACTCCCTGCAGTGTTTTGCCTAATCCCCTCCCCGGTGCAAATCCGTTTCTCAGCATTTCTCTGGCCACCATTACAGCAGTTGGTGCCAACGTCGGGGTTGATAACTTTTCTCCTTCAGCAACCCTATTCACCTCAAACAGCATCCGTCACTTGGTAGACCCAAGGACCCCGATCCCCATCAATACCGTCAAAAGGTGCTACCACATTACAAGCATTTTCCTCTCCGTGTACAACAATCTCTTGCTGCTCCCATTCAAACTTGACCATCTGGTGTAGAGAAGATGGTACCGCTTTGGCCGCATGAATCCAGGGTCGACCTAACAGCAAGTTATATGATACGGCAATATCGAGCACCTGAAACTCCATCGTAAAATCAACGGGACCGATGGTCACTTCCAAAATAATATCCCCCAACGTGTTCTTACCTCCGCCGTCAAACTCTCTCACATTGATACTGTTTCTCCGGATTCTATCCGGGCTAATGTTCAGCTTCCCTAAAGTTGACAGCGAACAAATATTCGCGCTCGATCCATTGTCAATCAATACCCTGGTCACAACTGACTCTTCACTCTTCACTGTGAGGTATAATGCTTTGTTGTGTTCGGTTCCTTCCACCGGCAGCTCCCTATCAGAAAAGGTAATCCTGTTGGACTCGAAAATTTTGCTGGTAATCTTCTCCAAATGACACACTGAAATCTTCTCCGGAACATGAGCCTCATTTAGAATCTTCATAAGAGCCTTCCGGTGCTCTTCCGAATGTATCAACAAAGATAACAAAGAAATTTGGGCCGGGGTCTTTCTTAACTGCTCAACCACCTAGTACTCTTGTGACTTCATTTTCTTAAGAAATTCTTCTGCTTCCTCCTCCGACACTGGCTTCTTCAGTTGACTTTCTTTTACCGTTTTCATCTTTCTCGGTTCCTCTGGAGCAAAACACCTTCCAGATTGGGTAAGTCCATGCGTTTCGTTAATTTCACCAGAAATCTCTTTTCCCTTGTAAACTACTGTTACCTTGTTATAGTTCCAAGGCACGGTCTTTGTATTCACCACTGGCATTTGCACTACTGGTTTTATGATCACTGGCTCTGCACTTGCTCCTTTCACAGTCACGATCGTCTTTGCACCTGGAACTACCACCTTTAAACCTCCCATTACTACTGGCTTTGGTTTCTCAACAATTACTTCCTCTTTCACAATTTCTTTCTCTAACTTGTCACTCGACTTTATCATCATGACGGCCTGAGATGGTTTTTGATTGCCATCACCCTGCACCAGTTCTATCATATTCGTTTCGTGGTGATTCGGCAATGGATTCTGGGTAATGTTTGGGGCCTCGGGAGCCTGCACTTCAATTCTCCTCTCATCGATAAGATCTTGAATGGCATTCTTTAATTGCCAACACTTCTCAGTATCGTGGCCCAATGTTCCTGAACAATATTCACATCTGACAGAAGAATCAAGATTTTTCGGGGGCGGGTTCGGATTTTTTGGTGCGATTGGTCTCAACATCCCCAATTCTTTCAACCTGTGGAAAAGACTGGTATATGACTCTCCGAGAGGAGTGAATGTTCTTCTTGCTTTGTTTCTCCAATCAACGTCCGGCCTGGGTCTATTCCGGTTTCGGTAAGGTTTAGGGGTTGGGTATGTGTTTTGGGTATGGTACACATTGTGTGGAGCTTGAGCTCTCCACACGTGGGGTGGTGGTGGTGGATAAGCTTGGGTTTGAGGGTGATGGTAATGTGGTACGGTCGGTGGGTATGGTGGTGGTGATGGGTTATATGGGCTCGGTGCATTGTAGGGATTTGGCGGGTAAGATGGTGGTGGTGGATTATATGGGGTTGACGGGCTTGGTGGGTGTTGGCGGTAAGGTCTGGGTGGGTTATAATGTGGGTTGCGACTCCAGGGCCTGCTTTCAACGGTTGCCACTTCTTCTTTCTTCTTCTTTCCCATCACTCCTCCGCTTCCACTCTGTATAGCTTGATTGGTGGCTTTGATAGCCGAAAAACTCATAATTTTGTTTGTCTTCAAACCCTCTTCTACAAAACTTCCCATTTTCACAACTTCGTTGAAACTTTTTCCAATTGCTGACACTAGATGGCCGTAGTATGTTGGATCCAAAGCTTGCAGAAAACAATCCACCATCTCTCCTTCTTTCATCGGTGGATCCACTCTAGCGGCTTGTTCCCTCCATCTAAAACCGTATTCTCTAAAGCTCTCTCCTGGCTTTTTCTCCAAGCTTGGTAAGGGATAACCTGTCGGGTATGATCTCCAAATTGTACTGAAAGTGACTAGCGAAAGCTTGTGCTAAGTCATCCCAAACGAACCATCTTGTATGGTCCTGTCGGGTATACCATTCCAGTGCTGATCCACTCAAACTTTGGCTGAAGTACGCCATCAACAATTCATCTCTACCTCCCGCGCCTCTCATCTTACTACAGTATCCTCTTAGATGAGCTACAGGATCCCCGTGTCCGTTGTACATGTCGAACTTTGGCAACTTAAATCCTGCAGGAAGCTGCACCTCAGGGAACAAACACAAGTCTTTGTAGGCTACACTTACTTGCCCTCCCAGTCCTTGCATATTACGGAAAGCATTCTCAAGGCTTTTTACTTTCCGAGCCATCTCTTCCTGCCCGGTACTTGCTTCCATCATTGGAGCGTGAGACTCGTGTTGTCTGAAAGTAGGCTCCGGAGGGTAGTAGTGAGGATCCTGGATATGGAATATCGGTTCACTAGAAGATTTGTGGATAACAGCGGGCGGAGGTGCCACATATACAGGAGCAACGTGTGGTATAGGAGGTGGTGCTTGCTTGGTTGGAGGTGGTGCTTGCTTGGTTGGAGGTGGTGGCATTTGGGAAGTGGAAGCATAGTAGTGAGGGTAGTCGGGGTAGGTGGAGGACGAGTTCATTGTTGGTGGCTCGGGGTTAGGATTGGGTGGAGGGACATATGTAGGGTTAGCAGGGTGGACTGGTAGTGGTTGACCTCTTGACCAAGCCTGGTACATTTCAGCCATCTGCTGTCTTAACTTGTACATTTCTTCTTTCATCCCTGCCACATCCACGATCTCTTCTTCGTGAGCAGGGTCTACAATGGTTGCCTCGATCTCCTGGGACACAGCCTTTGTCATCTTTTTGGACCTGGTGTTGTATGGGTGGGTAGCCAGTATGCCAGTTGCCTAGAAAATCTGGACTCACAAACATCAACACTTGTTAGTTGTTAGCGCATGAATAAGATGTAACGACTTTAAAAACAAACACATTTGCTCGAGTCGTTATGCATCATCCCGGCCGTTGCTCACTTCAATCATCTTTTTCTTTTTCCGCTTTTTTTTGTTTTCTTTCTTTCTTTTCTTCTTTTCTTTTCTTTTCTTTTTTGCTTTTTCTCTTTTCTTGCTTTTTTTTCTTCTCTCTTTTTTTCTTTTCTTGCTTTTTCTTCTCTCTCTTTTTCCTTGCCGTTTTCATAATCACGCTCCTATTTATTTGCCTAGCGGATATAAAGGAAATGACATAAAGCAAAAGAATTGGTAACAACACTTTGTTTTCTCATTGATAATTCAAAACCTTGATTACAAAGTGATGTTTAAAAAAAAGAAAAATAAAAGATGATGCATGACCTAAGAGTACATTAATGCACCTAGTGCCCGCGAGGCATCGTTCGGCCTTGCCTTGTCGCGGGCCTATATGCTAAACCCCTTTGAAGCCTATCCAGGTCGGCCATGACTTGTTGTACAAAAAACTTCACTGCAGAAACAAAAGTCCTCCGAGACATGTCTTCACAAAGCCGAGTCTTTCGGGTGATGTATTGGGCGATACGAACAATCTTTTCTCTGATGACCCCTTTTTCTTGCAATAGACGGCTTATTTGTTGAGTGCGAGCATCCAAGGTGTGTTGGTTGTCCTTTTGCACTTGTTGCAGCTTCAATTCTAATCTCGCCATAGTCGTGTAGCAGTGCTCTCTTTCTTCTTCAAGATCTTTGATGATCTTGTTACTTTTGACTGTGGCTGAGATCATTTTCTTTCTAAGATGAGCTATTTCAACATCGTGCTTGTCATGTAGCTGCCGGACCAACTTGGCTCTTTCCTCGGCGTCTTTGTCCATTTGCTTCCGAGCCTTGACTAACTCTTTTTCAGCTACGTCCAAATCAAAGCTATAGTCGTTTACTTTCCGCCGGAGAACCTCAATTAACTTTTCATCTCGGGCTGAACGTACTGGGGTCTCGGATGCAATTTTCATTTGAGCTATTTGAGCCTTCAACATATCATTTTCTTTTTTCAGCTGTTTCTTTTCCCCTTCATCGGATGTTGCTTGTAGGCCACTTTCGAAATGAAGATTTCTCAGCTTATCTTCCAACAAACTGATTTTGGCCTTATATTCTTTCTCCTTGGCCGCCCATTTCAGATTTTCCTCGGATTGCTCTATCAGGTCTTGCAAGTGAGGTCTCTTTGAAAGACGTTCGTGTTCAACCCCTCGTCGGTACCATGTGGAGTACCCAGCTGATATCTCCCCCTTTGCTCTATTCGGCACACAAGTATCAATCTTCAAATTTTGGCACTCGTTCCAGATTTGCCGGATTTTTGCTTCCGGAAATTGCCCGTCTGGACCAATCTCCACAGCTTGCACACTGAGATCCCCATCTCTCGGAATAATCTGACACCGACCCAACTGTCGCAGGGCTCTCTGTATGGGGCATAGGGTTGTATACTCTTCAAACCCATGATCAAAAACGGCGATCCCTCCGTTGGCATGTATATCACCTCGTCAAGAGGTAACCAGTCATACGTCCAATCGATTTGACCGTCAGTTAGTGATCGAAGATACACAATCCAACCTTGGACTCCTTCTGGCAACTTTACTTCCTTTATCCTCGCATTGAACTCTTCCAAACATGTCCGATCGGCCGAACCATAGCTCGAGAATGAAGGGTGGTGGCACAGATGCTCAAATAGCCAGATTTGCAAGATCAAGTTACACCCTTCGAAGAAAGTAGCCCCCGCTTTGCACGCAATCAGAGCACGATAGATATCCGCAACAATCATCGGGGCCAGAGTACAGTTTTCTTGTACTATCAGTGTGGAAGCTAACCCGGCGACTTTTATATTGATATGTCCATCTTTCCTCGGGAATACAACAACTCCAAGAAATGCCACCAAAAATGCGAACCTCCGGTGTTCTTCCCATTTCGCCCGGTTGGACTTGCAACATAGCTTGTTGGTAAGATCATTGAAACCCCCAACGTGTCCAAACCTATTGTAGATGAAGCTTAAAGAACAAAACCCGTTGGCCAGATCTTCATTATGAACATTCCGGGCAATTTTCAAAGAGTCGAGGAAGCGATGTACTGTCACCGTTCTCGGAGATATCGGGTATTTTCCTTTCAGCGGAACCTCGATCTTCCCAATGTAAAAAGCAATCTCCTCCAAAGTTGGGGTAAGTTCAAAATCTGGGAAATGAAATACGTTGTGTGCCGAATCCCAAAACGTGACCAACGCTCTAACCACATCACCTCGAGGAACTATTTCGAGTAACCCCGTAAGGCCTTTCAAGTACCTTTTGACCCAGTCTTGACCATCGGATCCCATGTCCTGCCACCATAATCTCAGCTCCAAAGGGATTTTATTTAGGGAAAATTGTTCATTCATCATCGTGCTCGTCCTGCACATTTATTAAGGTGATTTTATTTAGAAGAGAAAAAAATCTTTTTCAATGCAAATTTTCAATTTTTGAATGAAAGAAAGGAAAATGATTTTTGAAGTGGCCATTTTTGCAAAAACAGCCTTCCGTCGTCCTTTCGGAACATTCGGCTATTTCCGAAAAATAGCAATCACCTCGATTATTTAAAAAGAAAATCTTTTTGGTCTTTTTCTAAAAGTGTGGTTGGACCCGTTTAAGGGTTGCCTACGTATCCCACCTAATGGCGAGAATCAAACCTGCGTAGTTCGGTCAGATTATTTGACCAATTATTTCAAAAATATGTTCCACCTATTTTTCAAGCTTTCCAAATTTCCATGTACCTATTTTCTACAAATCATTATTTTCCTCTCTCTCTTTTTCAACAATTTTTCCAATCTCGGGATTTTCGCCGGTCCGCATAACGATCAAGGACAATAAAATGCAACACGTAGCATGCTCGGTCTTTTCAATACCGGGTCACCTGTCCTAGACGGACCCAATCCCTGTGTTGAGTCCCCTAAGTCAGACATGATGCAAATAATCGTCCTAGACCTATGTTCAAAAATCTTACGGTTTCATGGATTGCTAGACCGTGTACCCGAGCGGACAACTCGAATCGAGGAGGGGGCTACGTACCGGTGACCCGCGGAGTCAATCGGCTTTGTAACTTATCCGGCCTCTGTTTTCTTAATTTAAGGTGACTTTAACGGAAAGGGGAGTCTCAACCAGTAAGCACATCCCCGGGGGTGAAGAGAGAAAGGTTTTCGGCACAATTTTATATACAGTCCACATAATATCAAAGCGATAAAGCACATAGCATGTTATTCAAATCACATAATGAAGTCAAACAAAAACGCGAACGGCAGTTCTAAGGAGCTCGAGTTCTTAAACCCTGAAATCGAAATTCAGGGTTGGATCCCTTTTTTTTTTGCTTTTTCTCTTTTCTCTTTTACTACCCCAACATGCGTAAGGTGTATAAATACACTTGTAGGGTATACCCCGACGCTCAATTACCCGAGATGGATAAAATAACGTAAGGGAAGGAGTTTTTCCAATTTAAGGACAATCGGTTCGGGATTTTATTAGAGATTAATCAGAGTCGCCACTTGGGAATGACAATGGTGTCCCAAGTCACCGGTTAATCCCGAATCCGAGGAATTTTGACTCTTATAAATGTCTGCGAAGCAGAGGTCCGGATAAGGAACTCTGTTAACCCGGGAGAAGGTGTTAGGCACTCCCGGATTCCGTGGTTTTAGCACGGTCGCTCCATTGTCGTTCTTGACTTTTGTTTGACTCAGTTATAGATTTTAACAACATAATGTGCTTTTATGTTAAATATTATTTTTAGGAATTTGCGACATCGCGGAAACACGCCTCGAGTCATACCGCAACCGGTACGCCTATGACTTTTGGTGTATTTCGGCTTTGCCGAGATTTGGATTTGAGTCGCACCAAGTGCACACTCATTCATAGGAAGGTATATTAAAATCGCGCCCTAAAGTAACGTCTATCGGCTTTTAAATCTTTTGGGAGAAGCTATGGAATTTGCTATTAGCTTTCCCGGGTCTATTTGGGTTATATCATTACTAAATGGGGGCCCCGGTGTTATTCGGGCGAGGCTCGTCCCAATTTTCATTAAAGGGTTCAATACGTGTATTTAACTACGTTTTCTACACTTGTTCTTTCCCTAATCGTATTATTAGCACTATAATAATCCAGGCCCATAATTTTCGCTATTCATTAGGCCCGGTCTCTTCTCTTTGCTTAACTAAATCAGCATCAGCCCAAGCCTTAAAGCCCAGGTAGTCTTCAGGCTCGTGCTCGAGGCTTTGATATAATTCATGCCGTGGGGTTAAGATAGTTTATATAACAGATTGAAATAACTAAAATCAGAAACGCAAGCAGAATAGAATGAACTCAAAATGTTTTATTCATTAAAGAGAAATCAGTACACAACCTATTATGAATCGATTATCTATTACACCTCAGACTAGAGCTAAAGACTATTTATGATCTTGACCTTTGTTAACAAGTTGATACTAACATTAACAGATTCTAAAGGAGAGCAATTCGATTATTCCAGAAGTTCATAGAGTGATTAAACTAATTATCTACAAATGACCAAAATTAAGTAATTAACCTATACATGACAGTGCTTAATCGACCCAATTACTTGCTAATGTCAACTGAGTTATCCAAGACTAAATGATCTATTCATATGTACACAAATGTATTATTGATTCTAATTCAGCTTAGCTTATGCCATGAACCCCAGTCGCGAATGAACTGCTATCTCTTCTGCCTATTTTCTCTTTTGAACCTATTATACCACTTTATAGCTATGTTTGAGCACTAATTTTTAACACCAAAACTGAACCCGTTTTAACATCATTGCCTATTTTACTTCTTATCTTTTAAACTTGTTCAAACACTAAGATTAATTAATGAAACAGATTAACTGAATGAGCTCAGTATTACTAATGTAAGCAAATGAATTGATGAGCTCTAGTTTTAATAGTACTCCTATTTAGCTAAGTGATGAATGATCTACACCAACACTACCATTACACTACTGATTTCCTCCCGAATTTCGCTACCAGATTGTTAGTCTTGCAGGTGTTATTAATCAGCTTATATTTTAGTACTTTTACCTAATTAAACTAAGTGATAAACTACCTATATTATACTACTAGTATACTACTACTACTACACTAATTATTACAGCGTTAGTATCGTTTTTCTGTTTTTCAACTACTACATACTACTACAATGAATAATCTACAACTAAAACTAATCAATATAAAATACAACTACATGGCAGCATAGGATCTTCATTTTTATTTCATCAATATCATCAATACAGCTTCAATTGAAAGAGACATGTACCTGAATCACAAAGAAAATCCAATGAGTCTAGGGGGTAAAGCAGGGAAGCACAGCAAGGATTGAAACAGCAGTGAATGCAACAGTGAAGAGAAGGAAGCACAGCACACAGCAGTAGCAAAGTCCACAGCAAACAGAGAAGACCCAAGTAGATAACCCAATGAAATCCGATAGGAAACCCAGAAAATTCTACTGTTGTATTGCTAATTATAACAGCCTATATATTTTCAGATTGCTTAAGCTTGGAACCCCAGATATATTTCTCTATTACTCAGATTTTTGAACCCCAAATATTAACTCAGATTGCTTTCTAATCGAATCCCCTTTTCAGCCCCATTCTTAGAGGTATATATAGCTAACCTAAGGCTGAAACTTGGGGAGAAAGTTATGGGATTTTATCCCACTTCTCCCCCTCATAAATTTATTAAATCTACACTTAAGTCCATATTTCAGTTACCAGAAACCCTTCCAGCATGTGCTGGAAGGTTCTAAAGATTCTCTTTTATGGGCTTTTACCAATGTATCCCTAATAGTTAAAGATTTTTACAGATTTCCCATTTTTAGGAGACCATTATACCCCTCAATCTCTGCAAAATTGCAGAAATCAGGAGCATGAATGACTCCATTACCCTCTTAAGTTCTAAACTAATTACTACTTTACCTTTTCAATTCCCAATTGTGCCCCTAAGGGCACTGCTGATTTACCAGCTTACCTAGGGCAATTTTCAGCTTGTTTTGCACCTATTTAACTAATGGCCAGCCCTGGCATTAGTATTTAAGGGCTGGCCAGTTTTATTTTTAAGAACTATTTCAAATTTTAGCCACTTTTAAACTAATTCCAGTCAATTAAGACCAATTTATTCCTAATTAAAACTAATTGCAGGCATAGCCTGTTTTATTGTTATGTTAAACCTATTTAAAATTTAGCCAGTCTCAAGTTGAGACTTAGCTTGGGCTATTAAAGCCATATACTGAACAGCTGGGCCCAAAACCTTTACAGGTTTGGCCACTTTGCTGTTCAGGGCTCAATATAGAGCCTGGGCCAGTCTGCATTTGCAGACACAGCCATTTTGCACAACCAGCCACTGTTTAACAGTGAGCCTGTGTGTTAGGGCTTATAGAATTGGTCAACCCTTTGCAAGGTTGACCATTCTTAAGCCAATTATTTAACTAACAGCCTATTTTGTTCATTTTCAGCTAATTCCTAACTAATTAATGAGACCTAGCAGCTATAGCCAATTCACCTAAGCATGAAAGCATTAACAGTGTTCAACTAACATGGAACTATTGCAGTTTTAGCCATTTCAAAGTGTAATTGCACCCATAACCATATGAAACCTAACAGTGTTTACCAACTAATTAAAATTCAGGAAAGGGATTTGATAATGTTGAATCTCAACTAATCAATTCACATTGCTCAGGTTCATATAGCAAAGATATCAATTAATCATTGAACAGAACTAATTAGAAACAACTTATGTTAAATGACTCACTGAAAGACTCTAACATACTCAAGATTCATGGGCATAGGGACACTAAATTCTCACAAAACAGTCCAGAAGAAAGATTAAGCATGGCTTACAAGAATCATAGGACCTATGGTATCACTTAAAAACACTTTACCTACCCATTTTCAATGCAAGTCATGACAGACAAGATGAAGGATGTAGAACAGAAGGGCATAGAGAAGATAAAAATACATGTGAATGACCACTGAGGATGTTATTAGGGTAAAAGCCTTTAAGTAGACATGAGAATCAAACTGTTTACTCAAGAATCTACCTAAGAAGAGAGAACAATAGAAAACATGACAAGCTGAATAGAACAAGCTTCACTTGAGAGTTAAACAACTAAGCTAAAGCATGAAACAAGAATGAAGAACAATCATGACATTGTAAACCCACCAGATTAAGAGACAATATACACAGAAGATAGATAGGTATTTTAACTCACACGAACAGAACACAACGAATCAAGATGAGCATGAGAATAAACAAGATGGAGAATATTAACACTAACATGCTCAGAAGCAGAATAATAAGAAAAGATAGGCATAATGAAACAAAAAGGATAAACAAGCAACAGAGCAATCACCAAGTATAAACCCTAAGCCATCAGCTAGACAAAAGAGAGAAAAACAGAAGAGGTACTATAAACCAATCATAAGAAACATTCCTAAAGATGAGAATCAAATAGCTAAACTAGCATGCAGAACAAACACGCAAAGAAACAGAAGAAAAGATATTGAAAGCTAACAGAATGAGTAACCCTAATAGGGATAGCAGATGAAGAAAAACAAGGATATCAAGATTACATACTTAAAACAGAGAAACCAACAAGGATGAAGTACTAGATAACTCTAATTCATGCGACCAACTAAACTAGACCTAACAGAACAAATTAAAAGCATGAAGCAAGCAAAAAATAACAAAAAGAAAAGATAAGCTAAACACAGAGAGGGATAGGGACTTAGCTTGCGGGGCCGGTCCCCCGAGCTTCCTATTCTTTTCTTTTCCTCACTCTTTTCACTCTCTAATTCCCTAGCCTTTTTTCTTTCTTGTTTTCTTTTCTTTATTCGTTCATGTCTCTCTATTCTTTTCCAGAACTCTTTTCTTCCAATTTTTCTCTGATTTTCATTCAGGCCTAAAGACGAGGCCTTTTTTTTGGATTTCGGCTTGAAGAGGGGTGTTTGGGTGAGGGTAAAGAACGATTTTTGATTGGGGTTGAACTTGGGGTCGCCGGAGTTAGGGTTCCGACGACCCTTTTTGGGATATTCGAAACGTTCCAGACTTATTCGAGGGTAGTGGTTAACATGGTTGGATAGATCATGAAGAGACGGTTCGAATGGCATTAGTTTGAAGTGGATCTTCATACTTTGGTGGTCACCGGTGTAACTCCGGTGACCGGGATTTATGAAGACGAGGTGTTTTTTCTGGGTTCTCGGGTGTGCTATGAGTGAAGAGGAACATAGAAGAAGATGGGAGGGATGAAGAGAAGCCGGCGACCACCGTAGGAGTGGTGGCCGCCATGGCCGTCGAACTTGCAGAGATGAAGAAGATGAAGAACAGAGGCGGCTATCTTTAGGGTTGTATGTAATGGCTTGTCTCCTTCAGACAAAAGCCATTTATACTCGGAAAGGCTGAGGAGATCTGGGCCGTTTGTTGGATGGAGATCAACGGCTCGGAACAGGCGTTACTAAAACGCCGTCGTTCCGTCGCTTATGAGACCCCAGACCTCCGACCCTTGGATTAAATAAAACGGACGGCCAAGATTAATCGTCACATCTTAATTAATTAAAGAAACCAACTAATTATTGGGGCCGTTGGATCAAATACGATGGACGGCTGAGATCAGATCCGCTAAAGGCCTGGATCGGATTTCTTTGGGCCAAAGATCTGGGCCTGCTCACTTCAAATTAAATCAGCCCACCTTATTGTACCACTTGTATTTTTTTGTATTTTTGACGCTTTTTAATTATTTTTATGAATTTTCTTTTATACTTTTTTTTTCTTTTCTTTTATGAAAAATTACAAAACCTAATTTACTAGTTACTCTAATTTTCTAGTATTTTTTGCAATTTTTCTGCTATTTTTTCCTAATTTCTACTACTTAAGCTATTTTACTAATTTTCTAATTAACTAAACTAACAAATTAATTACTACTATTTTTTGATTTTTTCCAATTTTTACTTATTCAAACACCCAAAAAATATAACTAATTTCAAGCAAAGCAAGTAATTGCACTCAAAAACATATTTATTTTAATTTTGGAATTATTTGCCTGGTGCAAAAGATCCAGGGGCTGCGGGTTCGATTCCCGGAGACCCGGAGTTTATTGATATATTTACTGAGCTATGGATTGCGGGTTCGATTCTCGGAGATCCCGAGATATTGAGACACGGGCTGCGGGTTCGATTCCCGAAGACCCAGAGGGTTAAATTCCTGTAGCTCCTGAATTATTGAGACATGGGCTGCAGGTTCGATTCCCGGAGGCCCAGAGATACTGTTATTGGGACTGCAAGTTAAATTTCCGTAGCTCCTGGATTGTTGATTATAGAGTGGGACCGTGGGTTCAATTCCCATAGGTCCTGGACTTGCTGATTGAGTTTTGTTGAGTTGGTTACTTGTTGTTAGCTTAATCGTAGACGGCTGCAGTGATCACTTTATTGTTGTTATTTCGGAATTATTATCATTTAATATGCTTATTGTTGTTATTATCATTATGTTATTGTTCTCTCAGTAGGGCCCTGACCTTCCTCGTCACTACTCCATCGAGATTAGGCTCGGCACTTACTAAGTACCGCTGTGGTGTACTCATGCTACCCTTGTGCACACTTTTGTTGTGCAGATCCAGGTACATCAGGGACAGGCTCATATTAGATGATTCAGCAGCATATTGGAAGACCTCGAGGTATGATCTGCTACGTCCGCGGATCCGGAGGCCCTCCTTCTATTCTGATAGTGATATTAGACATTTTCCTTGTTTCATTGTTGTTAGATACTCTTGATGTATTGAGCCACAATTGTACTTCCATTTTAGTCTGTGTTACCCGTGGGATTCTGGGTCTTGGTGGTATTTTTATACAGTGTGTTTGACGAGTGTATGTGCCAAGCGGCACGGATTACATTTCCTGTTTACATCGTTTTTTTCCACTACTTCTTGTTAATGTTCATAAACTTGTACATTCCGCAACGTGTTAGGCTTACCTAGTCGCGGGGACTGGGTGCCGTCATGACAGGTTCACGATTGGTGAACTAGGGTCGTGACATTTCCTCTTCTACTTTATGGATGGATTGCAAAATTGGGCAAAGCGGAAATTAAGAAGATATCAAGTAGCCAACGTCAACAGGGCTATCAGAGTAGCGTAGTCACTTATTGACTTCAAGATGGAGCCTGCTAAGTCCAAAGAAGGCAACGCCAAAAGGGACGAGGGAGATCATGACGAGGACAACTAGAAATGCATAGCCGAGGTATACAAGGGTAATGGCAAGGGGCCATCCCATAACGGACAGTGGTCCAAGAGAAATGGCAAGGGGCCGGGAAAATGGTAGGGAGTACGTGCCTAAGGGAGGGTGCTACTTCTACAAAGGGTCACATCGGGGCAAGTGAATGCCAGAGTTGGGGAAGCTTGTAGCAATGATAGGGAACTTTGCTCAAGCACATAAGGGTGGCATAGGAGAAACTGTAAGAATAGTGAGTTACAAAGTGATGGTGTGTTATGAAACTCAGACGATGCACCAAGCAGAGGGGTGAAGTTTGCTAGCAAGGTTATGACCACGGAGGGCAGCCAAATATGGAGTGGAAATATGGACCCGATGCTTGAGAAGCTCCTAGACTTGGTTGAGTCATGGGAGGATTTAGACCAAGAGCAATGAAGGGCATCAGATGGGCGGAGGACCGAGGCCATCACTACTAGCCGTCCAAAGTTCAAATAGCGTAAGAAGAAATGTGGCTAGTCCTTGTGAAATGGGAAGGAGAACCGCTTCATAGGGCATCATGGCTAATGTAAAAAGATTTTCGATGACGCCAAGGCGATGTGCGCGCATACGTGTTGATGCTTTGTACCGAGGGTGGCATAAAATTGGTTGGGGGAGAGTGTCATGACCCGCCACATCATCATGCCATGTAGGTGCCAGTTGGCACATATTTTTGCCATATGGAATGGTTACATAAGTTAGGGATTAGAACTTGGTGGAATATTCTAGAACTATAGAGAATTTCCTTTATAATGTTCTAGATATTTATGCACTTGTAGGAAGGTTCTAGAGAAATATAGTTGTTTCCTTAGGAAGATCCTAGAACCCTATAGAATTGTTAGGAAAGTCCTTAGAAGATTCTAGCTACGTAGAATATTCTAGAGAAGAGACTTATTTGTAAATACGAAAGGACTTATAGAACAATTATTATTTACTTACTAGCCCCTTGGTGATCAGTATAAATAGGGGCATTCATTTGTAATTCATCAATCAAGCAAACAATTCAAGTTCTCTCTAATACAAAGCTTCCTTTAACAATTCTCTTATATTCATTCTACCATTCTCTTACCGATCTTAAGTGTAGTGAGGCTGACTTGGCATAGCAAGAACGTGAGTAAATTGTGCAAGATAGTGAGCGCGTTTCCAAATATCACACGTGTATGATAATAGGTGAATTTGACTATATTTATGCCATAAATAATCACACTTTGTTGTTGCATTGATATCGTTTATGATGACAAAATGCTTTTATTAGTGTTTATTGGTATGTTATAGGTACACATGAACCATTGGAGACTAAAGGAGCTATTTTGGAGTCATATGATGGTAAAAAGGCCAAGTGAAGAGTTGAAGTGAAGTTGGCATAAAACAATTGAAGTATAAATTCCGTACATTGTTCATTCGCGGTTCACTCGCGACCGCGAATGAACCGCGGAAAAACATGCTCGCAGAACATTTGGAGATTCAGAGGCGTTCTCTGTTCGCGGTTCGCTCGCGACCGCAAACGAACCGCGGAGGCTGCCGTAAATTTTAAGGCTAATTTTGTACAAACTCAATTTTTAAGACTTAAACCCTCTATATAAACCTAGATTTCGCCCAAAAGAGGCAAGCATTGTATTATTACCTACTTTTGCAAGATTATTAGTAAGAGATAACTCTCTCAACTTATTTCTTTCTTTTATATTAATTCTTTGCTTATGAATTCAATTATTATTCTTGTTTCTTTGATCATGAGTAGTTAATTTCTTATCTAAGGTTTTGATGGAACCTATTGGGTGATGAACTTCTCGTTTATGTGATTACAAATTGTTAGCTAGATTTCTATTTGTTCAACTTCGTTCTTGTTGTAGTTAATTGGTAGAGCTCCCGATTAGCAGTGCCTATTTAGTGTGCATAACTTGGAAAAGAGTGCATATTTAGGTATATATTGTTGAACAACACCACACCTAGGTTATTGGAGGAATCTATAATCTTAGGCGTAAAGGTGGGATTAGGAATAACGAAACCTTGGGTGCAATCTTAAGTGAACTATTCAAATTAAAGCTAGCTAGGGTAGCTCGGGAGAGTGCACTAGTAAATTATTGTAGTTGCTCGCGAGAGAATTACGGTAAAAATAGCGTTCATGATTGATAGAATCTATTGACAATTTGTATGAGCATAAACAGAAGGGATTCCATCAATAGGGGAAATCAATACCTTAGTCTTTCTCTATATTCTTTACCCAATATTCAATTCTTTCTTTTAAGTCTTTTAATTCTTGCAAAAGTTAGTTGTTAGAAAACCTTCACAAAAATATACTCAAAGTTTGGGAACTTAATTTAGAAGTGTTCTTTAGTTGTGAAAGTTGTAGTTGGTAGGTTAATTTCCCGTGGGATCGATTCTGGACTTATTTGACCAGGTTATATTAACTATGACCGTTGCTTGGATGTGAATCAATTTTTGCGTCGTTGCCGGGGAATTAACGGAATTATCAATTGCCATTGACAAAACTACAAGATTCTTGTGTAGTGAGGTTCTTTCTACACTTTGCATTGAAATTTTTGACGGTTGTTGAATTTGGTACTCAGGTGCATGCCTAGAAAATCTGCACGAACTGGAGAACTAATTGAAGGACTCTCAGACCCCGAGCAAACTTTCCGGGCACGTAACAGGGCAATCAAACAAATTCAGCAATCTCAGCAACCAATCAAACTAGATTTCAACATGGGAGACGTGAACGACCTAAACCAGCAAGCTGGGTTGAACATGCAAGAGGTAGAGGAGGCGCAAGAAGGTGCACTTTTTGACTGGGCACAACCAACAGCGGATAATTTGGCAACTGCCATCATTGTGCCAGCAATTCAAGCTGAGTCTTTCCAGATTACTAATTACATGCTACACTTGTTGCAAAACAAGGGATTATTCTCTAGGTCTCAGGTTGAAGATCCACAACAGCACCTGAAGAACTTTCTCTCAATATGCAAGACACAGAGGCAACCGAATGTGACACCGGAAGCCATCAGACTATTGTTATTTCCGTTCTCAGTTACAGGGGCTGCGCAAGTATGGCTAAACTCACTCTCCATAAACTCTATTGCAACTTGGAATGAGTTGGTCAAGAAATTCCACAACAAGTTTCATCCACCTAACAAGACAGCTCAGCAAATTGACGAGATATTGAGCTTATAGCAGAAACCAATGGAGACACTACATGAAACTTGGGGCCGATTCAAAGGTATGCTTGTTATGTGTCCTCACCATGGGATTCCTGAGAAGATGTTGGGTCAAAGATTCTACATGGGGCTTTCAAAGTATGAAGAATATTTTAGATACTTCACCAGGTGGGGCTTTTCTGAGCAAGACTTGGAGAGAAGGCCAAAATTTGCTTGACAAGATGGCTCAAAACTCCGGGTGGACGACCAGGAATGCTCCTATCACTCCAGTGGTACACTCTGTACCTCTGAATCCATCCAACACTATGGAGGAGAATATGGCAACCTTATTGACACAAATGAGCATCCTGACAAAGAATGTGGAAGAATCTGGGGTCAAGCAGCAGGTTCACATTGTAGACACTACCAATGGTGGTTTATGCACATCTTGCATTAGCCAACCCATAGGTAATCCATGGGCTGCAGACCAAGAACATCATCACCGGCATGAAGATATGAACTATGTAGCAAATTATGGAGGGCAGCGGCAGGGTAACCAGAGTTGGGGTCAACAGGCTCCACAGCAGTACATGCCTCCTCAACTATAGTATAATGCAGCAGGTATGAGGCCACCAAACAACATGGCTCCATATCCTAGACCTCAGAATTTCAGCAATCAGCGGCAGGGGTATCATCCACCTCCACCACAGCATGGGGGTAGACATGACAATGGGTTCGCAGAGTTGAAAGCTATGATGCAGTAGGTAATTGGTTCAAATGCCAAAACCAATGAAAGGATGGATGCACATGACGCAGATATCAAGAACATGGAAGTGCAGATAGGCCAGATTGTTATGTCACTTAACAATCGTCCTCAATGGACATTGCCTGCAAATACACAAACAACCCAAAAGATCAAATCCCAAAGCAGCTGATGGCAATTAATCTGAGAAGTAGAGATCTTGATGCTGAGCAGGAAAGAGAGAGAAGTAACGCACATGCTAAGACACTCACTCCAGCGTCCATTGATCTGGATGAGTCCACCGGGTTGACAGAAGTTACAATCCAGCCAGTAGCTAAAAATAAAGATATGCAGCAGGGAACGGAGAAAGTAGCTGAACAGGTAGAGCAGCAGGTTGAAGAGAGAGTGATAGAAAAAGAAAAATCCCAAGTGATTGGGAAGAAGAGGCCTCCTCCGCCATTCCCCCAAAGGTTGGCCAAGCACCAGAAAGAAGAGCAATACAAAAATTTCTTTGATATGCTCAAGCAAATCCAGGTAAACATTCCTTTAATTGAAGCTTTGAAAGAAATGCCTGGGTATGCTAAGATGATGAAAGACTTGATGTCGCGGAAATTTGATTTCCAAGACTTGGCCACCGTGACTCTTACTCAGACTTGTAGTGCAGTGGTTTCTAGACCCGTTGTAGAGAAGCTATCTGACCCAGGTAGCTTCACCATTCCATGCACTATAGGAAACTTTGCCTTTGCAAAGGCATTGAGTGATTTGGGGGCAAGCATTAATCTTATGCCCTTGGTGATTTATAAGAGGCTAGGCATTGGGAGAGCCAGGCCTACCTCCATGTTATTACAGCTTGCTGACAGGACGGTTAAGCGTCCATCTGGTATATTAGATGATGTGCTCATCTAGGTGGGGAAGTTCGTGTTTCCTGCCGATTTTGTGATTCTTGACTGCAAGGTGGACGAGGAAATTCCTATAATTTTAGGAAGGCCATTCCTAGCCACTGGGAGAGCATTGATTGATTGTGAGACTGGGAAACTCAAAATGAGGTTGAATGATGAGGAGGTCATATTCAATGTGCAAAAATCCATGAGGCGCCCTAGTGAGTTCGCGAATTGCTCTCTAATTGATGCGGTTGATGTGATAGTGGAGACAGACGATGTAGAGTTGACCATTGAAGATCCACTTCAGGCATGCCTAATGAACTTAGAAGAGGTAAATGGTGAAAGTCTAGCAGAGTGGGTGCTATCTCTGGAAGGCAAGGGGTTTTGGGAGAGAGAGCTGGAATTCGAGCCTCTACATCTAGAGAAAAGAGAGACCCCTCCTACAAAGCCATCCATAGAAGAGCCACCAAAGCTGGAGCTTAAACCACTACCATCTCATCTCAGGTATGAATTTCTAGGCCCTAACTCCACTTTACCTGTTATTATCTCATCTGTTTTGCTAGATGTGAAGGCTCAAAATCTTATACAGGTACTCAAGGAATGTAAAACCGCCATTGGTTGGACCATGGCAGACATAAAGGGATCAGCCCCGCATACTGCATGCACAAGATTCTCCGGGAAAAGGGGCACAAACCTTCCAGGAAACGCAAAAGAAGGCTGAACCCGAATATGAAGGATAGGGTGAAAAAGAAAGTGATAAAGTGGCTAGACACGGGGTAGATCCCAGGTAAGTTTTCTCACCCTTCTGTGCTATACATGTATTATTATGCCATGAGGACATGGCATGATTTTAAGTGTGGGGTGGGAGACTTATCTTGTATTGTATATTGTATATAGTAGATGTAGCTGTAAATTATATTAGCTGGCTTGGCCCGATGATGGACACTTGGCGATGGGGTTCTTAAGGGTCTAAGTCGGAACAAAAACACAAAAAATCAAAAATTTGAAAAATCCAAAAATATGAGTAGAGGATTCTTCCTGATGATGGACTATTTGGACAAGTACTCCCGAGGGAAGTAGTCCACGTAGGAATTTGTTTTTCTTTTATTTTTTTTGTCTAGGTAGTGTATCACCTCCCCCTTGGTTTTTCTTTTGACCACGGTTCTTTTTCAAGGGTTTTTATTGAACCGGGTTAGGTAGATTTTTCTTTTTAGGATTAGAGGGCAAAGGTTAACATGTAACCCCAAGTATGCACATTAGCAAAACTTAATTGAACTTGAGAATGTATTATCTAAGCTTGACTGTAGATTCTAGGATATGCCTTAAATTGCACAATACATCTTACTTGAACATTGATAGGACTTTGTAGATGAACCGGATTCTAAATGAGTTGCATGCTATGTGTGTGTGAGAGTTTACTTACATTATATGTTTTACATGATACCTAGAACTTGCCCTGTGTGTTTGCAAAGCGAAATAGAAGTTGTTTAGTTGTAGAGATGATAGAGGCATTTCTTTGTGTAACCCCATAAATCAATAAGACATGAATTCACCCGTACATAATATCCTAGTAAACCCCTTTGAACTTAAAGCCTATTCTTTGATAACCCTTGAATGTTAATGAAAAAATCAAAATCTTATATTGTTCTACTTTACCTCATAGAAGTACTTGTGTTGTAATGAATATGCAAAAGTCTAAGTGTGGAGTGAAGGGAAGTTGACAAAGGGGAAAATCAAGAAAAAATGGTAGAAAATGGTGAACTGGCAAAATAATGTAAATGCGTTGCAAAGCAATGATAAAAAAAAGAGCTATATCAATGTATATATGTAAAGTAGAAAGGCCGGTTACACCAACAAAAGAAAATTGGAATTAAAAGCAAATAAAGGTGAAGGAATGTTTAGGGGAGACATAAGGGAGAAAGCTAAAAGGGAAATTGTGAAAAAGAAAGAAAGTGCTTAGGGAGGTTAGCCACTATAACCAAAAGTATCCTACCCGTCCCGTAGCCAACATTACAACCCTTAAAGACCTCTTGATCTATGATTGAATAACTCGATTAATGGAGTATTACACTAGGGGAAAGTCTATGGTGTGTCTGTATGCATATGAATGTTCTTTGTTGAGAGTGAGTGAATTTTTCCTATATCTATAATTCCATGTTCTAAATTATTTATGTGTGAGAACTTCTCTCAATAAATTGTGTGAGGGCATGTAACTCAGGAAGAAAAAGGTAAATTTGCAAGTCTGTGATAATAACTAGAGTAAGCAATAATGTGATGACATGTGAGTTTACGGTTAGGTACGGATTGTGAATGTCTTAGGTTAATCATGAAAGATAGCTTTTGTGACATATCTTGGGGGAGACATTAACAAAATTGGCCTAAAGTGTGATTAAGGTTGCTCGAGGACGAGCAAAGGTTTAAGTGTGGGGTATTGATAATAGGTGAATTTGACTATATTTATGCCCTAAATAATCACACTTTGTTGTTGCATTGATATTGTTTATGATGACAAAAATGCTTTTATTAGTGTTTATTGGTGTGTTATAGGTACATATGAACCATTGGAGACTAAAGGAGCTATTTTGGAGTCATCGGATGGTAAAAAGGCCAAGTGAAGAGTTGAAGTGAAGTTGGCATAAAAAAATTGAAGTATAAATTTCGGACACTATTCATTCGCGGTTCACTCGCGATCGCGAATGAACCGCGAAAAAACATGCTCGCGGAACATTTGGAGATTCAGAGGCGTTCTCTGTTCGCGGTTCGCTCGCGACCGTGAACGAACCGCGGAGGCTGCCGCAAATTTTAAGGCTAATTTTGTACAAACTCAATTTTTAAGACTTAAACCCTCTATATAAACCTAGATTTCGCCCAAAAGAGGCAAGCATTGTATTACTCCCTCCGTTTTAATTTATGTGAACCTATTTCCTTTTTAGTCTGTGCCAAAAAGAATGACCTCTTTCCTTATTTGGAAACAATTTACCTTTATGCAATGATTTATAGCCACACAAAATAAAGGTGCCTCATTTTACACCACAAGATCAAAAGTCTTCTCGCTTTTCTTAAACTCCGTGCCCAGTCAAATGGGTTCACATAAATTGAAACGGAGGGAGTATTACCTACTTTTGCAAGATTATTAGTAAGAGATAACTCTCTCAACTTATTTCTTTCTTTTATATTAATTCTTTGATTATGAATTCAATTATTATTCTTGTTTCTTTGATCATGAGTAGCTAATTTCTTATCTAAGGTTTTGATGGAACCTATTGGGTGATGAACTTCTCGTTTATGTGATTACAAATTGTTAGCTAGATTTCTATTTGTTCAACTTCGTTCTTGTTGTAGTTAATTGGTAGAGCTCCCGATTAGCTATGCCTATTTTGTGTGCATAACTTGGAAAAGAGTGCATATTTAGGTATATTGTTGAACAACACCACACCTAAGGTTATTGGAGGAATCTATAATCTTAGGCGTAAAGGTGGGATTAGGAATAACGAAACCTTGGGTGCAATCTTAAGTGAACTATTCAAATTAAAGCTAGCTAGGGTAGCTCGGGAGAGTGCACTAGTAAATTATTGTAGTTGCTCGGGAGAGAATTACGGTAAAAATAGCGTTCATGATTGATAGAATATATTGACAATTTGTATGAGCATAACAGAAGGGATTCCATCAATAGGGAAAATCAATACCTTAGTCTTTCTCTATATTCTTTACCCAATATTCAATTCTTTCTTTTAAGTCTTTTAATTCTTGCAAAAGTTAGTTGTTAGAAAACCTTCACAAAAATATACTCAAAGTTTGGGAACTTGATTCAGAAGTGTTTTTGGGTTATGAAAGTTGCAGTTGGTAGGTTAATTCCCGGTGGAATCGATTCTGGACTTATTTAACCAGATTATATTGACTACGACCGTTACTTGGACGTGAATCAATGTACTTAGTTAAAAACTAAGGTGACACGTTGGGACCATTGAAACACGTCAACCACGTACGTAAACTCGTGACTAGTGAGAAAATGCCAAGATCTGAATTTACTAGTAGGTCAAGTTCTATCAATCATTCTGCCCATCAAATTCAATCTTCGCCAACTAGATGCTCAGATAAATACAAGCTAACGATATTTCCCAATATAGTATGCTTGACACAAAATTTAAGAAATAAATTTTTTTGAACTTTCTTCCTAAAATAAAATAAATAAAACAAAAATTATATTTAATTATAAAAAAGATATTAGTACTATTTTTTTTAGACGAACTGAGAAAACTGTATCATATAAACTAACTATTGGAGTATTAGACCTAATTTTCCTTCCTAGGTTCTCATGTGTAATAATTCAGCGGTTCGTTATAAGAAAATTGAGACATGGAGGTCATAGCGTTCGTTTGGTGCAAATCACAAAGTTAATCTTATTAGTGCAAATTATCAACCTAAAAGCATTACTACAAAGAAAACATGGAAATCATTATTTAATATCATTAAAATATGCCCGCGTTAATCGTTGTTTTAGAACTATATATTACATTTCTCCTCATTTTTGATTGAAAAATATCACCAATTTATGACTTTTTAAGCTATAAGCACTTTTGGTTTAACCACATCTCTTATTAATTTATCTTTAATATTTTTATAATTTCCAAATACCTTTTTCGTAAAAAAAATCCCTAACCACTCTCCTTTCAACATTTGTAATTTGGTCTCCATGTGAAAATACCTTTAAATTCATATTTTTTTAGATATTTTACATTAAACAGACCGAATGCTTATTATTTATTCAATACTTTTTCAAATATAATTTATTTGTAAGATCAGTTTCAAGTTTCAACATCTAAAAGTAATTCTCAGTACCTGAGCTTATTACGTTTCTTTTAATCCACTAACTAACCTCTAAATTGTATTTAATAAATATAAAAATTATAAATAAAAGGATTAAAGCATATTGATCAAAACTTGAAGGATAGATTTTGTCATGACCCCAGTTCGTTTTCTGTGAACTATCGTGTCGTCACCTAATTTCTACGACTAGGTAAGCCTAAAATACGGAAAATAAGCCGAATTTGTAGAAGGAAACAAGTTAAAACAGAGATAGAGTAATAAAACAATGTTTAAAAGTGCTGCTCTGCATGCACAATGTTAACTCTCAAAAACTAATACATATTCCCAAAATCCGGAAACCCATGAATCACAAGCTACAAAAATAGTAAAAATGTTCTAACTCCGGAATGTCTACTTCAACAGTAAAGATAGAAGGGCTATCACTACAAGAGAGAATGGAGAGAAACTCCTCGGTCTGCGGACGCGGCAGATATACCTTGAAAGCTCAGAAAGATCGCCTCCCCTCAAGGGTGGTAAGTCAAAGTCAAGGTACCTGGATCTGCACATGAAAAGCATGCGCAGAAAAAGCATGCGTACACCACAGCAATACTCAGTAAGTGCCAAGCCTAACCTCGGTCGGGTAGTGACGAGGAAGGTCAGGGCCCTACTGAGATAAGATAAAAATATAAGTTATGACATAATAAGATAAGTAATACAGTTGAAAGCTAACAATAAGAATTTAATAAGAGAAAGTGAGGAACGCAATAACTAAAACAGAGGCTAAAACGAACACAAGGATAATAACCGGGGATCACTTAGTATCCCGAGGATCTCATAGTATTATTAAAATATACTATGGATCTCTTGGTATCCTCAATATATGCTAGGGATCTCTTGGTATCCTCAATATACGTGCCAGAGATCTCTCGACATCCCGCACCTTAGCTCAATCATAAATTCGTATAGGGACTCTCCCGGGATACCTTTCCGTAGACCCAAAATAAAATACACAACAATAGCAAAAAAGAATACTCAATTAAGCTCAATTTCATACCAAAGCAAAATAGATAATTCTAACCTAGCATGCTTCACGCGATACAAAATAAGGCAGTTAAAGCAAATAGAGCAATTTAATCAATTAGACATGCTTATCTAGACTAACAGCACGCATAAATTCCAAGTAATGTAAGCATGAAGGAAAAAAACACAATTAAGGCTATTTTAATGAAGCATGAATTTCAACAATTAGCATAAGTACACACTCGTCACCTCACGTACAAGGCATTTCAATTATCACAATACCAATCCTAAGGGGAGAGTCCCCCACACGAGGTTAGGTAAGCCACTTACCTCGAACCGGCTCAATAATCAACCCGAGACCACGTTCTTGCCACAAGTACTCGACTCGAAACGATCCAAATCTATTCAATTAATTTTATAATATAAGTGACACTTCAAGTAACTTATTCTATAATTAAATTCTAAGTTAATACACAATATTTAATAAAATGACCAAAATGTCCCTCGAGCCCATGTCTCAGAATCAGGTAAAATTTATATTTTCAGAATTTTCGTACTCTCACAAGTTCAGACATATCAAAAGTACCAAAATCGGATCTTAATTGGTCCCTCAAAACATCACTCAAAGGCCTCTAATTAGTCAAGCCCTAACCCAAGAATTACCACTATTTTTCCTTAATTTCATGCTTAAATTGATAAAAATCATTCCAATAACAAGTTTAGGGACCAAAGACTTACCCCAATGAACTCTTCTGAAAATCCCTCTTGAAAAATGCTTCTCAAGCTTCGTCCCGTTTGAAATATGGTAAAACAAAATAGCTCAATTTTGCGAAGGCAAGTATTTATATGTTCCATCGAGCAATTTCCGCAAGCTTTTGCGGACCAATGGTCACATCTACGACTTCTGGCCTAAAGCCCGATTTCCGCATCTGTGTCGCATCTGCGGTTAACCCTTTGCAAATGTGGGGCTCCTTCTGTGGTACCTGTTGGCTTCTTCCTTTTCCACATCTGCGATCACTCCTCCAGTTTTGCAGCTCCGCACCTGCGAAACCCAAACCGCGGGTGCGGTTATGACAGAAAATCGGCTGAAGCTGCAACTCCAAACTCCAAAATTCCTTCTGTCAACCATCCAAAATCATCCCGAGGCCCCCCAGGACCTCAACCAAAAGCACAATAAAGTCTAACACCACTGTCAAAACTTTTACCAATCCTTAAAACACCTAAAATAATATTGAAATGACGAATCAACCACGGATTCAAGTAAGAGCTCCAAAAATCCTAAAAAAAATGCTTTCGATCAAAAACTCTATCAAACCTCGTCTGAAGGACCTGAAATTTTACACAAATGACACATTCAACAGTGCGGAGCTACTCCAATTTTTGAAATTCTATTTTGACCCTTAGATCAAAATCTCACTATCGAACCGGAAACCTCCAAAATTCAATTTTTGGCATTTCAAACCAAATAAGCTACGGACCTCCAAAATACAATTCGAACCACCCCTAAGCCCGAAATCATCCAACAGAGCTAATGCAACCATCAGAATTTTATTCTGAGGTTGTCTTCATACTGTTCCGACTATAGTCAAATTTCCAACACTTAAGCACTCATTTAGGGGCTAGATGTCCCAAAACTCTCCGAAACTCAAAACCGAACATCCCGGTAAATCAAAACAGCAGAAATAAACACGAGAAAAGCAGTTAATAGGGGATTGGAGCGTAAGTTCTTCAGACGACCATCCGGGTCGTCACAAATTTTTGATATAATGTTTTATTAACTTCCCAATTTAATGAAAAATAAAAAATAAAAAGGGCCTTTATAGATCGATTGTTTAACCGAAAAATTGGAATTTCGGTCAAAGCATAATTTTAAAAGAACTCGGATGACTGATAAACGAATAAAGAAATGATTGTGTAACAAGAAAAGAAAATTTAGATTGAGAGAGTAACGGAGTAACCAGATTTCATGCAATGTAAATAACTATATTTCAGCAGTAATCAATGTGTCCTATACGAATGTTATTTCTCTCCTTTAATAGCTATTTCTAAGTACTACATTTCTTTCTCCATAGTCACTATGAGCAATTCATGACATTAATGTAACGTTATAACTAACAATTGTAACTGTTTCATGAAGATTCAACAACGCTTCCTCTCATTGATGCTCATTAATTGAAGATAATACGTATCTGTACTTTTTGCTAACTAGGTTCATTCTTCTGATGTCTCTTCAAATTACGAAGAGATACGAGTAACTGTCTCTTTCTTATTTTTTGGTATTCTTGCCTGTACCTGTTAAAGCTTACAGCTCTTTGAATATTATCTGCTCATTGTCACATTTTAATTAATCCACGTGTCTTTGACATAGTCAGCACATAATTAAAATCAAATGTTAACTTGTTTTTCCTCAATACACTGATCATATCTCTAAGTGGAAATTCACGTTATTCAATCATAAACATAAAAGAGAAATAATGGAAGGACGAGACACCATTTTCTTGAAGTCTTGACAGATGAAGAAAAGATCACGAATTCAAGTATATCGATCTTCTTGAATAATGTATTATTTAAAGATAAATATATATATCTAGTGAAAGTCATATTCTAATGTGTGTACTATCTTAATGCGATGTTTGGAGTTTGATAATTGATTACGATTCGAAGCCTAGAACGCAGAATTCTTACATCATAATTGCAAACGAGCTCGAGTTTTACTCCTAACTGTTGGTATAGCATATCAAGCTGGGTTTTCATTTATTTCTTACTATGCATTAGTAAAATACTTGTATTGACCAAATAAATGAAGAGAGAAAGTAATTTCTTTTGCCACTGTGATGTCTAGCAATAATTTCAAGAAGCCAGAAAACTGATTTTCTTTTCACCGTCTGCCATTTACATCTATGCCTCCTTTAGAAATGAAAACAAGAACAATTTGAGACTATACATCCCAAAAGTCCTCATCAAAATGACACAGAGCATATCTCAAGTTTACTTGTTCTATAAAAAAAAGTAGTGCGTAAACTTAATCCGTCGAGCCACACATGATCTACTACTTAGTGTCAATAGATTTAGAATGAGTGTGATCTGTGTGTACACATTTTGCAAAAAAAATCTCATATATGTATACATAATTCGAGCGTAAAGCAATAAGTTCAGTTGAACTTACAAAAACCGCTCTAAATCCCTCTCTACTTAAAACTTAAGGAAAAGGGATCGGTGCAAAATTGGTCCTCTTGACAAATCTTCCTTTCATTCGAGGCCTCTTCTCAGCATTCAATTTCCTGACCTCGTACCTTATTTTTTTGGAGAACAACCTCGTCCGCCGTTTCTCCTTGTACCTTAGTACTCTTGCTTCTCTTCCTTCATCTACTATTGGTACATGTCCTGTCATTGTTCCCAAGTCTCCATATGGATGTATGTTTCCACAATTTCCCTGCAAATTTAGGTCAATATATCAGCAAATTAGCTCATTCTATTATAAGAGGATAATGGAAATAGTCCTGCAAATTGGGAGGAAACTTCTTCATTTTAGGTGGAGGGTGGTCCGATGCACAAACCATCCCTCGTTCACATGGAGTCCGGGGAAAGGTCGCACCCCGAGGGCTGTGATTTAGACAATCTACCATAATGCAAGCATCAATCATGACTACTTCACTCGACTCAAACCTGTGACTTATAGATCACACGGAGATAATTTTATCGTTGTTTCAATGCTCCCTTTTAAATTTCTTCATTAGGTATAAAATAATACTATCACAGTGTGACATACTAAATAACCAAGTCGTACTTCTTTTCATATGCATTAAAAAGACAAGAAACTATGCAAGTTATTATAATTTTTTAAAAATTATTTTAAGGTTTTAAGTTATCTAAACTGGTAATGTATAAGATGTTGTAACATGTCATTAAAACTCCTTTTCAGGTAATACGCATTAAACCCTTTTTCAAAATATCAAGGAGCGTTGAAAGAATGAGAATGTCTAGAATATATTTCTACTTCTAATTGCTCCTATAAGAATAAGTGTATAGAGATTAAACTCTTGTTCATGTTTATGCCAAATTTAACAACTGCAACATAAATTAAAAATTGAGAGAATTAAAGAGTATACCATGCATACAGGCCAGCAGTCATTCATGAAATCTACTTCAGGCCTCTCACCAGTAGTCCAAGGAGACCTTTGATCAGCCCAGGCATTTAAAACACCTCCATAATCAAGATTTAGCAAAATCTTATTATTTTTTCTATCATCTTTATCATCTTCTTCTAAGGTAATAACCGGTGAATCACAGTCGAATTTGAGATCAAATGTATCTGAATAATCAACTTGATTATAATTAGTATTATCCATTACAACTTCCATTTCTCCTTCATTTTCAACCTTAATTTTGTCATCAACCAAAGAACAACCCATTGAATCATCATGTTTCTCCAAAAACCCTAACCCTAATTCCATGTAATTAAATGACTCCTCATCATCAAGTCCTTTCCCTAATAAACTTTCAACATCTGCTGCAAATTCTGCTAGCTCCATTTCAGATGGAATATTAAGCATCCCATGAAACCTATTCATATGAACATCATTAAAATCATTTTTCATCTGATCTTTAGAATATTCATCGGCTACAAAGGGGTCGATAGTGGGGACACGATAAAGAAGTTGCTCTTCGTTTTCATCTTGTGAATTCTCATCACTTAATATCTCTGGGACGACGAGTTGAATAGGGTTTTTAACGTTTCTTGAATTCTTACCAGTCCTTGGTGTTCGAGCTTTTCGAGTAAATCCACGGTGCCAAGATGGCACTGAGGATGAATTTTCCGAACCGGGAAATTCATCTGATGATTTAAGAGATGATGTTTTAAGACGAACCCTTTCATGCCTACGGGCCAAAGGATTGGCTGAATGAACAGAAGAATCACAAGATTGACATAAGAAAGCATCGTCTGCTGCACAATACCAACGTGCCCTTTTCCTTATGCAACTGTCACAAGCTCTCGCCGTCTTTGCACCTACGGCGTTCGCTAATCTTTTCTCTGAACTCATTGATACATGTATGTTTCAGAATTCAGATTATATTCTTTGGTTCTTGGAGATATTTGAAAGTATAGGATTTGAATAGTAGGTGGAAGATGAGAGTTAGTGAAACCTGTCGAGTTTGGTCTCTATGTATGGAAGGGAACTGGATATAATTCAAGAATGAGTGGAAAGTACAATTATTTAAGGAAATGCGGCACCAAAAAATGCACTTTTTACTGTATTGAAGTAACTCTTTTTTTTTTTTTGTATTGCATTTACCTATATAATTTGAGTCGTCACTCTAATGTAAGCAAATTATTTCCCTTTTTAAGGTTATATGATAGTATAAGAAAATCAAGAATGGCACTAGATTATCATTTATAGGTTTAGTCAAATTAATAACTTTAGTTCGAACTTTATATTTACCTTAAGAAATATATTAAATATGTACATATTATTAATTTAAAACTCAAAAGAAAATTAGAATTCCAAATATAGTAATATACTTATTGATATATAGAAATTACTAATTCTTTTTCTTTTTCAATTCTTGGACGCACTCTTTAACTTTTTTTGGAAGTTTTTCACAAGGAATGGCGCTGCACTTTTGGGACCAGGCATAGTGGCCTTATCTATTTTTTAATTGGCTAGGTTTGAAAAGTTGATCCTGGTTTCTTATTGCTGATTGGCTGCAACGCTTATCAAATGGATTTCAGATAGGACCCTTGACTAATGAATATGATAATTAGGGTCCACTGGGGTTTCTATAAAAGTGTCGCTTTCTAAATTTGAAGGAGACACTTTTGTAAGATTGTTTCCTTTCGATTATACTCCTGTCTAAAAGTACAAAAACTCTTTGTTGCGGTCCCCTTTCACTACCTTTCACAATTCAATCAAGTTTGATCAGACAAGTTTTATTTTATGTATCATATAATTAATAATAGTTGTATAAGATTTTTTTTTTTTATCTTATAAATTTGTGAACCCAAATCTTGTACTTTTGGGTTCATAAATTTAAGACAAAAAGAAGCCTCATATAATTAGTGTCTGAGATACAAATAAAATTTTTTCAGTTTCATCTCAAAAAGGAAAACAAAATTACGATTAAAATATAAATATGGCATAACAAGGTTTTCAGTTCGTAACTTGTAATATACATAAATGATTTCTTCTAGTGTGATTGAATCAACAATTCTTACGAGTCTTAAAAATAAGGATTAGTTAGCTTAATTAGTTGAGATTACACACATACAAATGTACTCAAGTATACATAACAATCTACCAAGTAACATGTACGAGGACAAATCGGA
>JASVEL010000670.1:0-182685 GCA_032618575.1 Nicotiana noctiflora
ACATAGGGTTCGATCGAATCATTTTTTCTGAAAACTAAAAAAGAAAAAAAAAAGAGTGAATTGTGGATGTGAGAAATGAGAGGAAAGAAAAGAGTGGCAATTAAAGAGAAAAGGAAAGGAAGTAAAATGAAATTAAAGAAGTGCTAGAAATGAAAGAAATAGAAGTTTGAAATGAACAAAGTGGGGATGATGCCAAATGACCTTTGTACCCTCGAAGCCATTCTAGAACCGTTAACTGTGACTAGGGGGCATTGCACGCAATATGATATTTCTGTCTGATAAATGCCCTAACGCTAACATGTTGGCTTTGTTTTGCTCCTCTTTGTTATTTTCATTGTTATCATAACAAAGGTGGTTAGTTTGTGGTACTATGGCAATTCATTCATACAACATAATGTCAAAAAGCAAGGAAACCATGGCTGGCAAAGACTTGGACACAAGAGTTGTTGACCCATCGAGGGAGGCTGAGAGGTCGGAGTCTGAATTGAAAGATGAGGTCCAAAGGTTGAAACAACAGATGGCGGAGATGTATCAAGCCTGTATTAAGGGACATCCTCCACCTTCATTCCCTACCAACTATACAGAAAACCCTGCCTCCATTCCACCACTATCACAAGTCCAGGTTTCTACTACCGTTGATCTTTCCCCACAACACGCGCCAGGTTTCACCCCTTACCACAATTACCCTTGCACTTCCTCCCAAACTTTCCATGCTCCACCAATCAAAACAACCGCATTCCCAGCTACAGACATCCAAGACATTGCACAGAATGCTTTACCCGCACATGATGATGCAAGTTTTGTGGGAAATATGCATGGTGACATTGAGTACGAAAATCCTTTTGGGAAGTTGCTGACTGAAGTTAATGATGTCAAAATTGGCGAAGGTCCCGGTAATTTTGATGTGCAATCTAGTGGCTAATATGTTGAGCTTGGTAATTGGAAAGACACTCCTTTCTTGGTTGGCCAGGGAGGAGTTTTGGTGGTTTATTTTATTGTCATTTCTGCTTATCCGGGTTATTTCTGGGTTGTAATCGGATATTATCTTGTGGCTCAAACTCTTCTTCTTCTCATTTTGTCTAGTTTGTTTAGTTGTAGTAATTCGTCTAATGTTCTTTAGGATTGTTCCAAGGTTGCAACCCATGTCTGTTTTGCTTGTTTTGTTCAAACCCTTTTCACCATCTGTCTAATGCAATCTCATATTTTTTATTCGTTTTGGTTAGTTTTTGTTTAGGTTTATTTTTCTCTCATAGTTCTCATCGTCCTAACTCAAGTGACATGACATGCACACATAATTCTCAGCCTGATCTTGAAAGCTAGTCTGATCATGAAGCAATGGCACAGTTTTGAACATGACAAAAGAGTCATTTGAGGAAATAAGTAAGGATTCATGAATTCTGAGATAAACTAAAGCTTGAATTTAGTGAAACTGAGGCAGTAAGTCTGGAAATCAAGAGGTTGATAAGAGCATACAACAAGGAATTGTTTCTCAAGCAGTTTGAGGTAAATGTGTCAGCGCTGAAATGCATTCTTCTGCATCAAGATAAGTTTGAATTGGCAAGGACCATTCATTGGGACAAAGGTATTGCCCGTCGGCACTTTCTGTTTGTGATGATGACATCAATAGATATTGTGCATGATTTCTTTGTTTATCTTCAATTGCACACTTGTACTTGGCATTCTCAAAGTTTGGTATGACGAAGGCTTTTTATTCTGCTACCCAAACACTTTTATCCTTTGCTACCCATTTTGAGCCTCGATATTTTTTGTTTCGTACCCCTCTTTTGGAATCAGAAATAGAGTCGGGACCTAGAAAATAAAAAGAAAAAGAGAAAAAGAATAAAAAAGGAAATGAGAAAAAGAAAAAAAAAAGAAAAAAAAGAAAAAAAAGAAAAAAAAAAGAAAAAAAAGAAAAAAAGGGAAAACGAAATAGTAACAAAAAGTAGTCCTTTGAACTACGTTCGACCTGATTCTTGTCACTACAAGATACGTAGGCAGCCATACGGTTCGGTCACACCCAAATAAAATATTTCATAATCCCCCGAAATCAATAGTGGGGCAGATTTTCTAAGAAATCCCATAAAAAAAAATCCAAAATAAATTCCCCAAACTTCATGAAACTGGGGCAGAAGTTTTAATTTTGCCAAAAAGGCCTGATTCCAAAAGTTGTAATTTTGAACCCTTTTATCTCGAATTATTTTGAGCCTTCATGCTACCCTTTCTTTCTAACCCTCTCCAAAAGCCTACATTACGGTCCAAAGAAAGACCTTCCGACCAATCATTGAGGATGCCATATCAAGTGTTGATGAAAACATGATCTCCCTACATCATGGGTAATACCTTTGTTCTCAGAACAATGAGAGAAAATGATAAAATGAGAGAGTCTTATCGGTGAAAACCCTCATGGGAACCGTAAGGCGGCGGTGAGTTGAGAAAAAGAGCAAAATTAGAGAGATTTGATGGTGAAAACCCTTCAGGGCACTACAAGTCGACTGAGGATTATGGATCAAATGGGACAATCGAAGTGCTGAAGCCTAGTTTCACAGCAAAGAGGTACAACATAAGTTGAATATTAGACTTGCTTGAGAGATTAGGCCACTTAGTCCAAAGGTGCATGTCCTGGTCATTAGGGTTGGTATCCACCTCTGATAAGTTCCTACTTAGTAATTTTCTTGTTAAGTATCATCTCTTTCCCTTGTCCCTTATTTTGTTCCTCTCGTTTTGTTTGAGTCCCTTCTTGAGTCAGTTTGGTCAGAATAAATGAGGAATGACTTTAAAATTTGCCACCATCTTTCCAATTGCACAAAGCGGAGTTCGGCCATGCACATCACAACATGATTTAGAGTAAGAAGTATAGTGATAACTGAGGTTCAGGCAGTTGAGTGGATCTTGAATTTTGAGAAAATACAAAGATTCAACAACTCTCAAAATAAAAACACAATGTAACAAGTGAATGTGAGAGATTCAAGTCAGAGGTTTTGTGGTGTAATTCCAATCAAAAGGTCAAACAACTCCTTGCTAGCCCGAAGCAGCTAATCGGAATGAAGCATGGCAATGGCAGAAGCAGACACTCAGCAATGATGCCACAAACTAACCACCACATTTTCAAACTAACAAGATTTTCTCTGTCAAATGCAGGGGCAAGAAATTTTTAAGTCCACAGGGACCTCCCATGGAAAAGCATGGTTTAGGGAGCAAAATTATATTCAGAATCCTCCAAGATAGGAGCGTGGCTCAGGTAATTTAATTTTAAGTTTTCAGGACCCTCCTGGATAATGGGATTTAATTTTAAGTTTTCAGGACCCTCCTGGATAATGGGATTTAATCTTAAGTTTTCAGGACCCTCCTGGATAATGGGATTTAGTTTTAAGTTTTCAAGACCCTCCTGGATAATGGGATTTAATTTTAGAATTTTCAGGACCCTCCTGAATAATGGAATTTAGTTTTAGAATTTTCAGGACCCTCATGGATAATGGGATTTAGTTTAGAATTTTCAGGACCCTCCTGAATAATGGGATTTAATTTTAGAATTTTCAGGACCCTCCTGGATAATGGGATTTAATTTTAAGTTTTCAGGACCCTCCTGGATAATGGGATTTAATTTTTGAATTTTCAGGACCCTCCTGGATAATGGGATTTAGTTTTAGAATTCTCAGAACCCTCCTGGATAATGGAATTTAGTTTTAGAATTTTTAGGACCCTCCTGGATAATGGGATTTAGTTTTTGAATTTTCAGGACCCTCCTGGATAATGGCATTTAATTTTAGAATTATCAGGACCCTCCTGGATAATGGGATTTAGTTTTAGAATTTTCAGGACCCTCCTGGATAATGGGATTTAGTTTTAGAATTTTCAGGACCCTCCTGGATAATGGGATTTAGTTTTAGAATTTTCAGGACCCTCCTGGATAATGGGATTTAGTTTTAGAAGTTTTCAGGACCCTCCTAGATAATGGGATTTAGTTTTAAGTTTCAGGACCCTCCTGGATAATGGGATTTAGTTTTAAGTTTTCGGGACCCTCCTGGATAATGGGATTTAATTTTAGAATTTTCAGGACCCTCCTGGATAATGGGATTTAGTTTTAGAATTTTCGGGACCCTCCTGGATAATGGGATTTAATTTTAAGTTTTCAGGGACCCTCCTGGATAATGGGATTTAGTTTTAGAATTTTCGGGACCCTCCTGGATAATGGGATTTAATTTTAAGTTTTCGGGACCCTCCTGGATAATGGGATTTAGTTTTAGAATTTTCAGGACCCTCCTAGATAATGGGATTTAGTTTTAGAATTTTCGGGACCCTCCTGGATAATGAGATTTAATTTTAGAATTTTCAGGACCCTCCTGGATAATGGGATTTAATTTTAGAATTTTAAGGACCCTCCTGGATAATGGGATTTATTTTTAAGTTTTCGGGACCCTCCTGGATAATGGGATTTAATTTTAAGTTTTCGGGACCCTCCTGGATAATGGGATTTAATTTTAGAATTTTCAGGACCCTCTTGGATAATGAGATTTAATTTTAAATTTTCAGGACCCTTCTGGATAATGGGATTTAATTTTAGAGTTTTCAGGACCCTCCTGGATAATGGGATTTAATTTTAAGTTTTCAGGACCCTCCTGGATAATAGGATTTAATATTAAGTTTTCAGGACCTTCCTGGATAATGGGATTTAGTTTTAAGTTTTCAGGACCCTCCTGGATAATGGGATTTAATTTTAGAATTTTTAGGACCCTCCTGGATAATGGGATTTAGTTTTAGAATTTTCAGGACCCTCCTGGATAATGGGATTTAGTTTTAGAATTCTCAGAACCCTCCTGGATAATGGGATTTAATTTTAGAATTTTTAGGACCCTCCTGGATAATGGGATTTAGTTTTAGAATTCTCAGGACCCTCATGGATAATGGGATTTGATTTTAGAATTTTCAGGACCCTCATGGATAATGGGATTTAATTTTAGAATTCTCAGGACCCTCCTGGATAATGGGATCTAACTTTCAAACTCTGAGAGCTCTGTAGGTAGCATGATCCAATTAACATTCACATTTATGCCCGAATCCAAAACTGGGGCAAAAAAATTTCTTTTGTTTTGTCTGTTTTGTTGTAATGTCAGGCACCCACCTGGACAACGGGGTAAATCATTTCAGAAATCAGTTCATGCTAGAAGTAGCAGTAGCTCGCGACACGAATGCGGGTCAACAATCCGGGGTGATCAACATAAGTAATTTCAATCCAGAATAAAAAAGAAAAACAAAAAAAACAAGGAAAAAGAAAAAGTAAAAAAAAAAAAAGAAGAGAAAATGGAGGTGAGTCCAAAATGAAGAGGCCGAGCGAAGAGGTGGATCGCTCAAGACATGACTAAAGTCACAAGCATTGTATGTCCAGTTGTGATTCGAAAAGAAGAAGAAAAACGAGCTTACACCTGCATCTAGCGAGCATCAAGGTTCAGATCTGAAGTCTGCATGAAGAACCATTCAAGAATCAAGATCAAGCTTCAGAAGACTTATAGATAGGAATCTTGTAACTCATAGTTGATAGGTTTAGTTTGTGACGACCCAAAGGGTCATCACTTATTTTATTAATCATTTCAAGCTTCTAAGGTCTTGAAAACCTCATTTATAGTTGCCTCGATTTGCGTGCACAGTTCGGGCACGAAGTTGGAAAATTTTTATGTTGAAATATGTGAAATATGTGAAAAATTTGAGGAATTTTGATATTAATATTGATATGGTTGACTTTGGTCAACATTTTTGATAAACGGACCCGGAACCGTGATTTGACTATCTCAGAAAATCCGTAGAAAAATATGGAACTTGGGCGTATGCCCGGAATTGAAATCCGAGGTCTAGAACCCCGGTAAAAGAATTTTTCTGTTAAATTGTTTTCTGAAAATATTTAAGGAAAATGAAATTGAAATTTGATTGAAAAGTGGTGATATCGGGCTCGTATTTTGGTTCCGACACTCGGTACAGGTCAAATATATTGGTTAAGCGCTTCTTGTAAAGTTTGGTTGAAAATGGACGTCATTTGACGTGTTTCGGCCTTAATTTGGAAATTTTGGAAATTATGAAATTTGAAAGAATTCTTGAGTTTTAAGGCTCAAATCATTGATTTTGATGTTATTTTGGCGATTTGATCGCGCGAGCAAGTTCGTATGATGTTTTTAAGTCAGTGTGCATAATTGGTTTGGAGCCCCGAGTGCTCGGTTGAACTTTGGATAGGCCACGAGATCAATTTTTCCTGTTAGAAGTTGATGTCAGCACCTGGTCTGCAGAGTTCGCAAATGCGAACAATAGTTCGCAAATGCGAACTCCCCAATAATCTGCAGAGTTCGCAAATGCGAACTCCCCAATAGTCTGCCTGTGTTCGCAAATGCAAACAATAGTTCGCAAATGCGAACTACCCAATAGTCTGCCTGTGTTCGCAAATGCGAACAATAGTTCGCATTTGCGAACTTCCCCATATTTAGCCTGTGTTCGCAATTGCGAACAATAGTTCGCAAATGCGAACTTCCCAGTTTTGCCTTGGCTTCGCAAATGCGAACAAAAGTTCGCAAATGCGAACTTCCCAGCCTTAGCTTATTTTTCAAACTCCAGAAATTGGTCGGGGTTCGCAATTGCGAACCCATGTTCGCAAATGCGAACACAGAGACCTGTAAATCACGATTTCCAGCTTCATTCTTCACATTTCACAACCCAAAAACACCCATTTGCGATTCTTCACGAATTCCCTCTTCTTCAAAACAATTGTAAGTTACTTTTTACTTAATTCTTTCAATTCCTAACAACATTAAACATGTTTTTCAATAGAAATCAAAGGTTTTCATGGTAGAATTTCTTGTTTTTGGTAGAATATAGGATTTTTCATGAATTAGGAAATTGGACCTCGAATTGAGGTCCGATTTTGAAACAAATCATATACTTGAACTCGTGGGGGAATGGGTAACCGGATTTTGGTCCGAACCCCGAGTTCCGACCATGTAGGCCCGGGGTCGAATTTCACTATTCCGGGCAGAATATTGTAAAAGTTGAAATTGGCTTTATGAATTAGTTTGTTGAGTAGTATTGATGATATTAAATCAATTGTGCATAGATACGATTGGATTGGAGCTGAATTTGAAAGGAAAAGGCATTGCCACAGATTGAGTTGTTCGTAAAACATTTCAGGTAAGTGTTTGTTCTATCCTAGTTTGAAGGAATAGGAATTTAGTTATGAATAAATTGTTGATTAAGAGTTATTGATGTTATACCGGTAATGGAGATAAATTGTTGAAATTATTATCAATTATTGGTTTAAAACCGGTAATTATAAATATTGTTGATGCAGAGATTATTGGCTAAATGCCGGTAATATATAAATTTAGGAATTGGGATCGTGTGGCGCGCCGACCACTTATATATATTTATAAATTGGGATCGTGTGGCGCGCCGACCACTTATATATATTTATGAATTGGGATCGTGTGGCGCGCCGACCACTTATATAATAAGAAATGGGATCGTGTGGCACGCCGACCACAAAGTGATTTAAATCTTGGCATTGGCCATAATTGCCGGTAGCCTATTGATATATTTGGGAGAGGGTGGTACGCCTACCACAAAATGTAGTTACTGTGATAGTTGGGAGCGGGTGGTACGCCTACCACGAGATATGAAATGAGAAAGGAATTGAGACATGAAAGTAAGATTTATTCTGTTGATTAGATTATTCTGGATATCACGAGTTATTGATTGTTATTTCAGAGCAGAGTCTTTCCTTATAAATGTCTTGTATATATATATATATATTGCAACTTTATAAGTTTATGTGTATATATATATATATATATATATATATATATGCAACTGTACAGGTTTATGTGGGTGACTGGCCTTAGTCTCGTCACTAGTTCGCTGCGATAGGCCAGGAACTTACTAGCACATGGGGTCGGTTGTGCTGATACTACACTCTGCGCTCTTTTTGCGCAGATACAGGTTACGGACAACAGCAACGGCAGTAGCGATTTGTGGATTTTCCGACTACCGAGACTACGAGGTAGCCTTGCAGGCGTCCGCAGGACCCGTTGTCTCTTCTATCTATGCTTTTCATTCTGTTATCTCATGTAATCGAGATAAACAGCTTATATTTTCTTTCATACAATTGTGTGTATTATTCTTAGAAGTTCGTGAGTATTGTGACACCAGTCTTGGGTAGTGTATCATGTTTGGGTTTTCTTTATCATATTTGACTAAGTCTTCCGCTAAGTTTGATTATTCCGCTGTAATTTATATGTTTTAATTTTAATGTCTTAAAAATAAATCGGTAATTAATGGAGGTGTAATTAATATTTGGCTTGCCTAGCTTCCACTAGTAGGCGCCATCATGACCCCCGATGGTGGGAAATCCGGGTCGTGACAAGTTGGTATCAGAGCTCTAGGTTGCACAGGTCTCACAACTCACGAACAACCTTAGTAGAGTCTAAAGGATCGGTACGGAGACGTCTGTATTTATCCTCCAGAGGCTACAGAGTTAGGAAAATATTCCCTTTATTCTTTCCAGTCGTGCGACTTGATCTTTCAAATGTTAATTAAATTTCTACTCTGTTCTTCCGCAGATGGTAAAAACACGTGCATCTTCAACTAGTGACCAGCAGCTCGAGGTCCCAGCAGCGGCAGCTCCCGCTAGGGGCAGAGGCCGAGGTCGAGGTCGTCCTAGAGGCCAAGGTAGGGGCAGAGCTCAGCCCCGAGCAGCAGCACGAGTGGCAGAACCTCAGGTTCATATCGAGGAGGAAGTTCCAGCCCCAGCAGCTCCGATAGGCCCAGCTCAGGTCCCAGGAGGAGCTGTGTTTTCACCGGATCTTCAGGATGCTTTGGTCCGTATAGCAGGTTTTATGGATCATATCACCAGAGCAGGTTTATTATCGGTAGCACCAGCTACTTCTCAGGCTGGAGGAGGTAATCAGACTCCTGCTACGCGCACTCCGGAGCCAGTAATTCCCCAGGCTCAGGTTCCTGTGATTCAGCCAGTTGAGGCAGCTCGGCCTATTATTGTGACTCCGTCTAATGATGGTGCAGCCATGTCCGCCGACGCGTTATGGAGATTGGACAGGTTTACCAAGCTGTTCACTACCACATTCAGTGGCACTCCTTCAGAGGATCCACAGGATTTCCTATACATCTGCCACGAAGTTCTCCGTACTATGGGCATTGTGGAGACTAATGGTGTGGACTTTGCTACTTTTCGATTATCTGGTTCCGCCAAGACTTGGTGGAGGGATTATTGTCTATCCAGGCCAGCGGGATCATCATCTTTGACTTGGGGGCAATTTGCAAAATTATTCTTGGAAAAGTTCCTTCCAGCAACTCAGCGGGAGGTTATGCGCAGACAATTTGAGCGTCTTCATCAGGGTTCTATGTCTGTCACACAGTACGAGACTAGGTTCGTAGACCTGGCTCGTCATGCTATTATCATACTTCCCACAAAGCGGGAAAGGGTGAGAAGGTTTATTGATGGCTTGAATCAGCCAATTCGGCTATAGATGGCTATGGGGGCAGGAACTGAAATCACTTTTCAGGAGGCGGCTAATGCAGCCCGCCGGATCAAGATGGCTCTGTCACAGGGAGCGAAACATGGATCAGATAAGAGATCTCGTAATTCGGGTAGATTCAGTGGTACCTCGTCCGGAGATAGAGATTTTTATGATAAAGGCCATCCTCCTAGGCCTTATCAGTTAGCTCTTCAGGTTTCTCATGATGCTTCAGGTGATCGTAATTCTCAGCCATGCTACTCTGATCAGCAGCCTATCAGTGCACCACCACTTCGCTATTTTCCGCAGCCGAGGGCTTGTTTTACGTGTGGTGATCTTAGGCACATTGCAAAGTATTGCCATCGAGCTTCTGACAGATCTCAGCAGCAGGGTTCTCGTGCCATGATTGAGGCCCCAGTTCCCTCACAGCCTGCCCAGCCGGCTAGAGGCGGAGGTAGAGGACATAGAGGTGGAGGTAGAGGTCATAGAGGTGGAGCTCGGACCGATAGAGGTAGAGACCAGCCAGCAGCTGATCGTCCTAGAGATACTGCTCAGGGTGGTGGGGCACAGCCCCGATGTTATGCACTTCCCGCCAAACCAGAGGCTGAGTCTTCTGATGCCGTCATTACATGTATTATTTTTGTTTGTGATAGAAAGGCATCAGCATTATTTGACCCTGGGTCGACATATTCGTACGTGTCTTCCTATTTTGCACCATACTTGATTCAGCCCAGTGATCCACTGAGTGTTCCTGTTCATGTGTCTACACCAGTAGGCGATTCTATTGTGGTTGATCGAGTTCATCGGTCATGTATTATAGTAATCGAGGGTCTCGAGACCCGTGCTGATTTATTACTCCTAAATATGGTGGACTTTGATATTATACTAGGCATGGACTGTGGCTATCTCCATATCATGCTATTTTAGATTGCCATGCCAAGACCGTGACTTTAGCTCTGCCGAATTTGCCTCGTATAGAGTGGAAAGGAATTTCAGGTCATACTAGTCGTAATGTTATTTCTTATGTTAAGGCTCAGTGTATGGTTGGAAAGGGATGCTTAGCTTATTTGGCCTATGTCCGTGATTCTAGTGCTGAGGTTCCTTCTATTGACTCTGTGCCTGTGGTTCGCGAATTTCCTGAAGTATTTCCTTCAGACTTACTAGGTATGCCGCCCGATAGGGATATTGATTTTTGCTTTGACTTGGCTCCAGGCACTCAGCCCATTTCCATTCCCCCATATAGTATGGCTCCGCTAGAGTTAAAAGAATTGAAGGAACAATTGCAGGATTTACTTGAAAAGGGTTTCATTAGACCCAGTGTTTCGCCGTGGGGTGCACCTGTATTATTTGTAAAGAAGAAAGATGGTTCGATGAGAATGTGCATTGACTATCGACGGTTAAACAAGGTGACTATCAAAAATAAATATCCACTTCCGCGAATTGATGATTTATTTGACCAGCTTCAGGGTGCCAAGGTATTTTCAAAGATAGATTTAAGATCCGGCTATCATCAGCTGAAGATTAGGGCATCTGATGTCCCTAAGATAGCGTTCCGCACTCGGTATGGACATTATGAATTTCTGGTCATGTCTTTTGGGTTGACAAATGCTCCAACAACTTTTATGGAATTAATGAATCGGGTGTTCCGGCCTTATCTAAACTTGTTTGTAATAGTCTTCATTGATGACATATTAATATATTCCCGCAGTCGGGAGGAGCATGCGCAACATCTCAGAGTGGCCTTACAGACTCTGAGAGATAGCCAGCTATATGCAAAATTTTCAAAGTGTGAATTTTGGCTAAGTTCGGTTGCATTCCTGGGTCATATTGTGACGGCAGCAGGTATTCAGGTTGATCCGAAGAAAATTGAGGCAGTCAAGAGCTGGCCTAGACCGACATCAGCCACGGATATTCGGAGTTTCTTGGGGTTAGCGGGTTATTATCGCCGATTCGTAGAAGGATTTTCGTCTATTGCAACCCCATTGACCAGATTGACCCAGAAGGGTGTTCAATTTGAATGGTCCGATGAATGTGAGGCGAGCTTTCAAAAGCTCAAGACAACCTTGACCACAACACCGGTATTGGTTTTACCCACAAGTACGGGACCTTATACTGTTTATTGTGATGCTTCCCGTATTGGGCTTGGTGCGGTGTTAATGCAGGATGGCAAGGTTATTGCCTATGCTTCGAGGCAGTTGAAGATTCATGAGAAGAACTATCCAGTGCATGATCTAGAATTGGCGGCGATTATTCACGCGTTGAAGATCTAGAGGCATTATTTGTATGGTGTAGCATGTGAAGTATACACCGATCATAAGAGTCTTCAGTATTTGTATAAGCAGAAAGAGTTGAATTTGAGGCAGAGAAGGTGGCTAGAATTGCTAAAAGATTATGATGTCACCATTTTATATCATCCGGGAAAAGCAAACGTGGTGGCCGGCGCTTTGAGTAGGAAGTCAGCCAGTATGGGTAGCCTTGCTTATATTCTAGTCAATCAGAGACCACTTGCTTTGGATGTTCAGTCATTGGCCAACCGATTTGTGAGGTTGGATATTTCTGAGCCTAGTCGAGTACTAGCTTGCACGATTGCTCGCTCTTCATTATTGGAGCGTATCCGCGATCAACAATATAATGATTCTTATTTATGTGACCTTAGAGATACGGTTCAGCGAGGAGGTGCTAAACAGGTCACCTTAGATGCTGATGGGATCCTGAGGATGCAAGGGCACATTTGTGTGCCAAACGTTAATGGGCTTAGAGAATTGATTCTAGAAGAAGCTCACAGTTCGCGGTATTCCATTCATCCAGGCGCATCGAAAATGTATCGAGATTTGCATCAACATTATTGGTGGCGCAGAATGAAAAAGGATATTGTGGCATATGTGGCACGGTGTCTTAATTGTCGGCAGGTTAAGTATGAACATTAGAGACCTGGTGGTTTATTTCAAAGAATTGAACTTCCTGAATGGAAGTGGGAGCGAATCACGATGGATTTCGTTTCTGGACTTCCGAAGACTCGGAAGAAGTTTGATGCTGTTTGGGTGATTGTTGATAGGCTGACCAAGTCAGCTCATTTTGTTCCTATTGCCACTACCTATTCATCCGAGAGGTTAGCTGAGATTTATATCAGGGAGATCGTTCGCCTTCATGGCGTGCCAATCTCTATTATTTCAGATCGAGGTGCACATTTTACCTCATATTTCTGGAAGGCGGTTCAACGAGAGTTAGGAATGCAACTTCAGCTAAGTACAGCCTTTCATCCCCAGACGGATGGTCAGTCCGAGAGGACTATTCAGATACTGGAAGATATGTTACGGGCGTGTGTTATTGATTTTGGAGGTTCGTGGGATCAATTCTTGCCGTTGGCAGAGTTTGCTTATAATAATAGTTATCAATCGAGCATCCAGATGGCTCCTTATGAAGCATTGTATGGTAGGCGGTGTCGTTCTCCGATTGGATGGTTTGAACGGGAGAATCTCGGTTATTGGGTACGGATTTAGTTCAGGAGGCCTTAGATAAGGTCAAGATTATTCAAGATAGGCTTCGCACAGCTCAGTCTAGACAAAAGAGCTATACAGATCGCAAGGTTCGAGATATAGATTTCATGATTGGGGAGCGAGTATTGCTCCGAGTGTCGCCTATGAAGGGCGTAATGAGATTTGGAAAGAAGGGTAAGCTTAGCCCTAGATTTATTGGGCCATTCGAGATTCTTGATCGTGTGGGAGAAGTGGCATATAAACTTGCCTTGCCACCTAGCTTATCAGCTGTACATCCAGTGTTTCATGTGTCCATGGTTCAAAAATATCACGACGATCCGTCGCACGTGTTAGATTTCAAGCACTGTCCAATTGGACAAAGATCCGTCCTATGAGGAGGAGCCGGTAGCTATCCTAGATCGGCACGTTCGACAGTTGAGGTCGAAGAGTTATCCTTTTGTACGTGTTCAGTGGAGAGGTCAGCCTCCTGAGGCATCGACCTGGGAGTCCGAGTCTGACATGCGGAGCCGATATCCTCATCTATTCCTTGACTCAGGTACTTCTTTCTTTTATCCGTTCGAGGACGAACGGTTGTTTTAGAGGTGGAGATTATGACGACCCAAAGGGTCATCACTTATTTTATTAATCATTTCAAGCTTCTGAGGTCTTGAAAATCTCATTTATAGTTGTCTCGATTTGCGTGCACAGTTCGGGCACGAAGCTGGAAAATTTTTATGTTGAATTATGTGAAATATGTGAAAAATTTGAGGAATTTTGATATTAATATTGATATGGTTGACTTTGGTCAACATTTTTGATAAACGGACCCGAAACCGTGATTTGACGGTCTCAGAAAATCCGTAGAAAAATATGGAACTTGGGCGTATGCCCGGAATTGAAATCCGAGGTCTAGAACCCCCGGTAAAAGAATTTTTCTGTTAAATTGTTTTCTGAAAATGTTTAAGGAAAATGAAACTGAAATTTGATTGAAAAGTGGTGATATCGGGCTCGTATTTTGGTTCCGACACCCGGTACAGGTCAAATATATTGGTTAAGCGCTTCTTGTAAAGTTTGGTTGAAAACGGACGCCGTTTGACGTGTTTCGACCTTAATTTGGAAATTTTGGAAATTATGAAATTTGAAAGAATTCTTGAGTTTTAAGGCTCAAATCATTGATTTTGATGTTATTTTGGCGATTTGATCGCGCGAGCAAGTTCGTATGATGTTTTTAAGTCAGTGTGCATAATTGGTTTGGAGCCCCGAGGGCTCGGGTGAACTTTGGATAGGCCACGAGATCAATTTTTCATGTTAGAAGTTGCTGTCAGCACCTGGTCCGCAGAGTTCGCAAATGCGAACAATAGTTCGCAAATGCGAACTCCCCAATAATCTGCAGAGTTCACAAATGCGAACAATAGTTCGCAAATGCAAACTCCCCAATAGTCTGCCTGTGTTCGCAAATGCGAACAATAGTTCGCAAATGCGAACTACCAAATAGTCTGCCTGTGTTCGCAAATACGAACAATAGTTTGCATTTGCGAACTTCCCCATATTTAGCCTGGTTCGCAAATGCGAACATATGTTCGCAAATGCGAAGCCCCCAGATTTGCCTTGGCTTCGCAAATGCGAACAAAAGTTCGCAAATGCGAACTTCCCAACCTTAGCTTATTTTTCAAACTCCAGAAATTGGTCGGGGTTCGCAATTGCGAACCCATGTTCGCAAATGCGAACACAGAGACCTGTAAATCACGATTTCCAGCTTCATTCTTCACATTTCACAACCCAAAAACACCCATTTGCGATTCTTCACGAATTCCCTCTTCTTCAAAACAATTGTAAGTTACTTTTTATTTAATTCTTTCAATTCCTAACAACATTAAGCATGTTTTTCAATAGAAATCAAAGGTTTTCATGGTAGAATTTCTTGTTTTTGGTAGAATATAGGGTTTTTCATGAATTAGGAAATTGGACCTCGAATTGATGTCCGATTTTGAAACAAATCATATACTTGAACTCGTGGGGGAACGGGTAACCGGATTTTGGTCCGAACCCCGAGTTCCGACCATGTGGGCCCGGGGTCGAATTTCACTATTCCGGGCAGAATGTTGTAAAAGTTGAAATTGGCTTTATGAATTAGTTTGTTGAGTAGTATTGATGATATTAAATCAATTGTGCATAGATACGATTGGATTGGAGACGAATTTGAAAGGAAAAGGCATTGCCACAGATTGATTTGTTCGTAAAACATTTGAGGTAAGTGTTTGTTCTATCCTAGTTTGAAGGAATAGAAATTTAGTTATGAATAAATTGTTGATTAAGAGTTATTGGTGTTATACCGGTAATGAAGATAAATTGTTGAAATTATTATCAATTATTGGTCTAAAACCGGTAATTATAAATATTGTTGATGCAGAGATTATTGGCTAAATGTCGGTAATATATATATTTATGAATTGGGATCGTGTGGCGCGCCGACCACTTATATATATTTATGAATTGGGATCGTGTGGCGCGCCGACCACTTATATAATAAGAAATGGGATCGTGTGGCACGCCGACCACAAAGTGATTTAAATCTTGGCATTGACCATAGTTGCCGGTAGCCTATTGATATATTTGGGAGCGGGTGGTACGCCTACCACAAGATGTAGTTACTGTGATAGTTGGGAGCGGGTGGTACGCCTACCACGAGATATGAAATGAGAAAGGAATTGAGACATGAAAGTAAGATTTATTCTGTTGATTAGATTATTCTGGATATCACGAGTTATTGACTGTTATTTCAGAGCAGAATCTTTCCTTATAAATGTCTTGTATATATATATATATATATATATATTGCAACTGTACAGGTTTATGTGGGTGACTGGCCTTAGTCTCGTCACTAGTTCGCTGGGATAGGCCAGACACTTACCAGCACATGGGGTCGATTGTGCTGATACTACACTCTGCGCTCTTTTTGCGCAGATACAGGTTACGGACAGCAGCGGCGGCAGTAGCGATTTGTGGATTTTCCGACTACCGAGACTACGAGGTAGCCTTGCAGGCGTCCGCAGGACCCGTTGTCTCTTCTATCTATGCTTTTCATTCCGTTATCTCATGTAATCGAGATAAACAGCTTATATTTCTTTCAGACAATCGTGTGTATTATTCTTAGAAGTTCGTGAGTATTGTGACACCAGTCTTGGGTAGTGTATCATGTTTGGGTTTTCTTTATCATATTTGACTAAGTCTTCCGCTAAGTTTGATTATTCCGCTGTAATTTATATGTTTTAATTTTAATATCTTAAAAATAAATCGGTAATTAATGGAGGTGTAATTAATATTTGACTTGCCTAGCTTCCACTAGTAGGCGCCATCATGACCCCCGATGGTGGGAAATCTGGGTCGTGACAAGTTGGTACCACAGGGGCAGCTGTGGACACGTAATTTTTGACCTTACCCCACATTTAACCCATTTTAGCGTAGAATAATTAATTTAGGACTAATATAGTTATTTACACTAATTTTAACTCTTTTACATTATTTTTATCATAAAATTGAAAAATACAAAAAAATAGTTTCATATTATATATATATAATTTAGTTTAATTAATTAAACTAATTTATAATTTAGTTTAATTAATTAAATTAATTTTTGCATTACGTAATATATTTATCTTATTTTAAAAGTAATTTAATTAAGGCTTGGGTATTTATTTTTAAGAGAGAAAATCATTTGTAGCCACTCGGTTAAAACTAATGACAACTGGTAGCCGCAAAATAAGGCGTACAATTTATAGCCCAAAACCAATTATAAAGGCTAGCAAGTAAAACCCAGAGTCACTGGATCCTCAATGCAACCATAATAGCTTCTAGCCCAACCTCTAACAGTGGTTTAACATTCTTTTAAACTTAATTTTAGTAGTTAAAAAATTTAAAATCTAACCAAATCAACCCCCCCCCCCTCCCGAATCCTTCATACCCAATGAAATTTGCGTCAAATACTATCCATCCAGCCCTAAAATTTCATCAAACACAACTGTGTTCTCCACAACCATCATACTTCTTCCTATTATACACAAATTATAATTCTCTTTTTAACATTTACAAAGAATTTTTTTTTATCCAATGTAGAAAAATATTATAATTCATAAGCAAAAATACCCCATGATAAAAGAAGAATAAGAAGAACAATGTGATGTATAGGTTATACACGTACTATACGCATTATACACAGAAGTTGAACAATATACTTTTTCTATACATTTAAAATACACAACAACTCGGAATATACTAAGAATACATTATCAAGCTTAGGAAATATTGTATATATAACTTTTATATACTGTTTAACTATAAATATACACCTTCTATACATATAACGATTTATATACAATTTTATACAAAAATATAATTGCACAATATGTATCAATCATGTATAAATTATGTATATATATATATACACACCAAAATATTAGAAAATTCACATTATATACAATTTTGATACATTTTTTAGACAGATTATACATTTACGATACAAAATATATTTGGGGTACACAAATATATTAGAAAATTCACATTATATACATTTTAGATACACAAGCACATTTAAGTTATGAATATACACTAATGATACACTATCGAACTTAGGATACAATATTTATACATTGCAAAAAGAATTTTCTCCATTGCGCTAGGTAGGGGTCGAACCTGCGACCATCAGCTTAGGAAACAAGCACCCAATCCACTGAGCTACATGCACTTATGTTGTCATATTCCGTTCGGCTATTATATGGAATATGTTTGGGCCGAAAGGCCATTTTTTGAAAGTAGGTCAAAACATGGGCTATTAAAATTTTGAAGGGTTATAGAGGGTAGTTTTCTCTATTTTTAACCCAATGTTAAGGCCCAAATCTGAGGCCCAAACACCTTACCCAACACCCCTAACCCATTTTCAACCCAGCCCAAACCCATTGACCCGCCCAACTCCCTTTCAAATCTGAACCATCCATCACCTTAGATCCTACGGCCTAGATTTAATCCCCACACCTAAGAAACAACCCCTACAGTCGCCCACCCCATCAACAACAAGACACAAAAAAAACTACCCAGCCGCAACAGTGAAAAAACCAGCCCCCATCGTCTCTCCTTCTTCATAACAACAACGAAAAAAACCCTAGCACACAAGAGGAGAGCCGCCAGCCTCCATCTCCAAATTCCAGCAAGCAGCCGCCACACACCAGTCAACCTTACACCAGCCTCACTGCACGAAGCCGCCGACCACCAACTCTACCAGCCTGTCAGCCGTAACGCCACCAACAGTCTCAACGCCATAGCCGCCGGCGGGTGTTCCCTTCCAGTCGACCATGTTCGTCGTCAACCACTCATCGCCGTCCTCCACCAGTCCAGTATCTTAACTGCATCACGTCACACCAAAACTCGCTGGAAACTAGTAACAACAACTACCATGACTGGCCGGAAATCCAACAGAAACTTTGAGCATGAACTGAAATGGATGGGATCTAATTTGTTGTTCGACTTTGAGTCTGATTGAGGTCACCGGCAGGTTGAGCTCGAGTTCGCCGGCAAGTTTTAGTCCGCTAGGTTGTCGTTCAATTGCCAATCCGAGTTTCCGGCTGGGTCTGACATTTGCGTTGTGAAGTTGCCATACAATGAAACTTCAGGTTCATTAACGTCGATTTATCATCTCCTTTCTACTCATTGTTTGCTTAAAACGATGCTCTATTGTTTAGTTTATTTCATCCGTTCTTGTCAATTGGCTTGCTTCCTATTTGGTTAGCTTTTAATTGCATGTCACCATTATTCATTTAGAGTTTTAATTCCTCACATGTTTAGATGTTTAAAAAGATTCGATTAACGTTTTAGGTGGATTCAAAGTTAAGTAATTTTATTATATGAAATGAGTGATGACTTACATAGTAAAACAAATATCCCGTTGAATCGATTTGAAAGTTAAAAGTGAATTTTTGAAGTATTTCTATTGCTCTATTCATTAACTAGATCGCTAAGAGTATGTTAGGCCGACCACGCATGGGTAGGCAATCTTTAGGATATTTGTTATTTTGAGGCGAGAGGTCGTTTCCTTTAGTTCATTATCCGGGAATGTCTCATGAAGTTTGTAAATATTATTATCCGGGGTATGCCCCGAAGTATTTGTATTTGGAGGCCTTGACGAGCATGGTGGAAAAGTACGTAATAGCTTAGGATTTTTCTTTTCATTTCCTTTTCATTTTCTTTTATTAGGTGGGGACGACCTCGAGACTCTTGTGTGTTTATTCTATTTTTTGTGTGTGTTTTACCTCAATTTGAATGTTTTGAAAGCCAACTAGATCGAGTACGCAACCGTGACCTTTCACGGGACTTGGGGAGTGCCTAACACCTTCTTCCCGAGTCAAATGAACCCCCTTACCCGAATCTCTGGTGCAGACTTAGTTTTGAAGTCTAAAGTGTTTTAAAGGAAAATCATTTTAAAAATGGTGGCCTGGCACACCGAAATCAATGTCAGGTGGCGACTTTGAGTTATTTCCTTTTAAACACACATTTTTGTCACTTTCAAAATTGAAAAACCCTTTTCAAGCTTTTTACTAAATTCTTTTATTAATTTAAGAGGGTTTAGTAGGAAAGTTTGTTGTGGTAAAAAAAGGGGTGTGACATCTCCTGGCGACTCTGCTGGGGACTTGCGGGTTCGAGCTAGTACTTGATTTTGTTGGCTTTTAGAATATTCGATTGAGGTTTTTATGTCTTTTCATTAGCTTTACTTGATTTTTATTACGTTTTTATATTTTTGTTATTTGCTAGTTGCTTATTTGTTTACAGTTTTTCCTTTATGTGTTTATTGCTTTATAACTGTCATCATATGCATTACCCGGTCAATTCTTTCTGCAACAAGTCTCGGAGCACGCGCCGCGTGCACGAATCCTTTGTTGAGTCACCCTTAATTTAGGAGGGGGGGCCGTCGGACGTATGGAGTGGGTGGAAAGCTTGAGCAGCCACCATCGACCATACGCTCCCCCCGAATTGCCTTGTTAGTGAACCCCAACCGTAGGTCTGCCTTTAGGTCATTTTTATTTGCATCATGTCATTTAGACCTAGCAGGGCTCGGTCCCAGGCACCGTGTCCCTTTGTAGGAAGCCTTTCCAAATCTTGTCAAAATGGGCCCGTGGCCCAAAATGACATGTAATCATCCTATGTGCTAAATGTCGCATCTTTGAGTGTAAAAGGTCATTTGGCGGACCGATGTTTGGGAAAGAAGGGAAAAAATGAAGAAAATAGGGCCCGGTTGCATTTTTCTTTCACAACATTTTCAAGAAAAATCCAAAAAAAATTGAAAATGAAAAATTCAAAATGAAAAATTCAAAAAGATTTTACACTTTTCCATTATTTTTTCAAAAATTCAAAAAAAATTGAAAATGAAAAATCCAAAAAGATTTTACACTTTTTCATTATTTTTCAAAAACTCAAAAAAATTAAAAATGAAAAATCCAAAAAGATTTTATATTTTTCCATCTTTTTTCAAAAAGATAAAATATAGCTTTTTACAAATTAATTGCATCTTCCCGAACTACGCGAACCTGATTCTCGTCTCTCGGGGCGAGATACGTAGGCAACCCACATAGGGTCTGGTCTTCCTAGTAAGTCCTAGGTTCTTCGCTTTGCGGTGTCTTAGCCAAATCTTGCATGTCTAGCCACTTTTGGCCACATCGGTCATTCTTGCAAAATGGGGTCATTTTTGCGAAAGTGGTTCAATAAACCTATGTCTTAGGATTTTGAGTCCACAATTAGGTATCATATCAATTTATGGTCTTTCTTTTTCGAGTTTGCATGTTTAGCCACTTTTGGCCACATCGGCCATTCTTGCAAAATGGGGTCATTTTTGCGAAAGTGGTTCAACAAACCTATGTCTTAGGATTTTGAGTCCACAATTAGGTATCATATCAATTTATGGTCTTTCCTTTTCGAGTTTGCATGTTTAGCCACTTTTGGCCACATTGGCCATTCTTGCAAAATGGGGTTAGTTTCGCAAAAGTGGTTCAATTACTCATATATTAGGATTTTGAGTCTACAAATAGGAGTCATATTTGTTTAGGGTCCGTCCTTTTTGAATTTGCATCTTTAGCCACTTTTGGCTATATCGACCACTTTTGCAAAATGAGTTATTTCTTTAAATTAATTTTTGGGCCATGGTCATTGAGAGTAAAATTCATATAAGCATTAGTAAGGTATTTTCATATAAGAGTAGTCACCTTTGTTGAGTTTGCACTAATAACCATCATTGGCCACATAGGTTAATTTTCAAAAATAGCTCAATCGTGTCTAGTATGTGTCCAATAGAAAGTGTCGTGGAGTCGCATAATGTCTTGAGTCACTGATTCACTTAATCTTGTTTCTTTTCCATTCAGGTATGGAGCAATTTGCTAGAGTTTGAGCATGACAAATACCCCATGACCATTCTAGTCAAATATCATTGCATGCACGAGCTACTTGAAGAATTTTTTTAAATTTTTTTTAGTCTATTTCATGTTATCTTTTAATTTTTAGTCTTGTACAGTTGTATCGAGTCTGTCAGTCTAGTTAAGATTGTCGAGTCTTTTGATATAGTACTTCCTATTTTTTATTTGAAAAATCAAGAAAATTATAAATGAAAAATTCCAAAAAAAAAGATTTTTGTTTCTTTTTTATTTCATCCATTACTTTTCAAGAACTACGATTGATCTGATTCATGAGGGGCATGATACGTAGGCAACCTACATAGGGTTCTATCGAATCATTTTTTCTGAAAACTAAAAAAAAAAGGAAAAAAAATAGAGTGAATTGTGGATGTGAGAAATGAGAGGAAAGAAAAGAGTGGCAATTAAAGAGAAAAGGAAAGGAAGTAAAATGAAAGTCAAGAAGTGCTAGAAGTGAAAGAAAGAGAAGTTTGAAATGAACAAAGTGGGGATGATGCCAAATGACCTTCGTACCCTCGAAGCCATTCTAGAAACGTTAACTGTGACTAGGGGGCATTGCACGCAATATGATATTTCTGTCTGATAAATGCCCTAACGCTAACTTGTTGGCTTTGTTTTGCTCCTCTTTGTTATTTTCATTGTTATCATAACAGAGGGTGGTTAGTTTGTGGTACTATGGCAATTCATTCACACAACACAATGTCAAAAAGCAAGGAAACCATGGCTGTCAAAGACTTGGACGCAAGAGTTGTTGACCCGTCGAGGGAGGCTGAGAGGTCGGAGTCTGAATTGAAAGATGAGGTCCAAAGGTTGAAACAACAGATGGCGGAGATGTATCAAGCCTGGATTAAGGGACATCCTCCACCTTCATTCCCTACCAACTATACAGAAAACCCTGCCTCCATTCCACCGCTATCACAAGTCCAGGTTTCTACTACCGTTGATCTTTCCCCACAACACGCGCCAGGTTTCACCCCTTACCACAATTACCCTTGCACTTCCTCCCAAACGTTCCATGCTCCACCAGTCAAAACAACCGCATTCCCAGCTACAGACATCCAAGACATTGCACAAAATCCTTTACCCGCACATGATGATGCAAGCTTTGTGGGAAATATGCATGGTGACATTGAATACGAAAATCCTTTTGGGAAGTTGCTGACTGAAGTTAATGATGTCAAAATTGACGAAGGTCCCGGTAATTTTGATGTGCAATCTAGTGGCTAATATGTTGAGCTTGGTAATTGGAAAGACACTCCTTTCTTGGTTGGCAAGGGAGGAGTTTTGGTGGTTTATTTTATTGTCATTTCTGCTTATCCGGGTTATTTCTGGGTCTTAATCCGGATATTATCTTGTGGCTCAAACTCTTCTTCTTCTCATTTTGTCTAGTTTGTTTAGTTGTAGTAATTCGTCTAATGTTCTTTAGGATTGTTCCAAGGTTGCAACCCATGTCTGTTTTGCTTGTTTTGTTCAAACCCTTTTCACCATCTGTCTAATGCAATCTCATGTTTTTTATTCGTTTTGGTTAGTTTTTGTTTAGGTTTATTTTTCTCTCATAGTTCTCTTCGTCCTAACTCAAGTGACATGACATGCACACATAATTCTCAGCCTGATCTTGAAAGCTAGTCTGATCATGAAGGAATGGGCATAGTTTTGAACATGACAAAAGAGGCATTTGAGGAAATAAGTAAGGATTCATGAATTCCGAGATAAACTAAAGCTTGAATTGAGTGAAACTGAGGTAGTAAGTCTGGAAATCAAGAGGTTGATAAGAGCATACAACAAGGAATTGTTTCTCAAGTAGTTTGAGGTAAATGTGTCAACGCTGAAATGCATTCTTCTGCATCAAGATAAGTTTGAATTGGCAAGGACCATTCATTGGGACAAAGGTATTTCCCGTCGGCACTTTCTATTTGTGATGATGACATCAATAGATATTGTGCATGATTTCTTTGTTTATCTTCAATTGCACACTTGTACTTGGCATTCTCAAACTTTGGTATGACGAAGGATTTTTATTCTGCTACCCAAACACTTTTATCCTTTGCTACCCATTTTGAGCCCTGATATTTTTTGTTTCGTACCCCTCTTTTGGAATCATAAATAGAGTCAGGACCTAGAATACTGATTGTCTTTCTACTCTGTTATTTCGTAGATGGCAAGAACACGCGCTTCTTCTTCTACCACACAGCAGCCCGAGCCCCCAGCAGCAACTCCTGCGAGGGACAGAGGCTGAGGCCCTGACAGAGGATGGGGTAGGGGCAAAGCTCAGCCCCGGGCAGCAGTTCCAGAGGTGGAGCCTCATATTGACTATAATGAAGAGGTTTCAGTCCCATCAGCTCCAGTGGGCCTAGATCAGGTCCCAGGAAGGGTCATGTTCACCCCAGATCTTCAGGATGCTCTAGTCAGATTGGCGGGCTTTATGGATAGTGTCACTAGAGTGGGTTTGCTGCCAGTAGCACCAGCCATTTTTCAGGCTGGAGGAGGGGTTCAGACTTCTACTATGCGTACTCCGGAGCAGGTAGCTCAGACATGTATTACAGCTCCGACCATCGATGGAGCGTCTATGTCTTCAGATGCTTTGTGGAGATTGAATCGGTTCTCCAAGCTCTTCACCACCACTTTCAGCGGTGCTTCATCAGAGGATCCGCAAGATTTTCTACTAAGCTATCATGAGATTCTCAGAACCATGGGTATAGTGGAGACCAACCAGGTCGATTTTTCCACCTTCCGGCTTGCAGGATCCGCCAAGACTTGGTGGAGAGATTTTTGCCTATCGAGACCAGCAAGGTCTCCTGCTTTGAATGGGATCAGTTCACGGAGTTGTTCTTGGATAAATTTCTTCCCGTCACTCAGCGGGAGGCACTTCGCCGGCAGTTTGAGTGCCTCTAGCAGGGCTCCAAGATAGTGACATAGCATGAGACCAGATTTGTTGACTTGGCACGCCATGCGGTTGTGATACTCCCTACATAGCGAGAGAGGGTCCGGAGATTTATTGATGCATTGATTCAGCCGATCCGTCTCCAGATGGCCATGGGAGTTGGTAGTGATATTTCAATTCAGGAGGCGGCCAATGCGGCTCGCAGGGTTGAGATGGCCCTCACACGGGGAGGTGGTCAGTTGTTGGATAAGAGGCCTTGTCATCCTGGTAGGTTCAATGGTAACTCGTCTGGAGGTAGGGATTTCTATGGTAGAGGTCAGTCACCGAGGCCCTTTCAGTCCACGCTTCAAGTTTCTCATGGTACTTTAGGCAGCGATTATTGTCAGCAGTACTATCCAGATCAACAGCCTATCAGTGCACCCCTACTTCAGATCTTCAGGGGAGGACATTCAGGTCGACAGGGCCGGTACTCGCAGCAGCTGAGATCTTGTTATGGTTATGGTGAACCTGATCATATTGTCAGGTTTTGCCCTTGAGCATTGGGCAACTCCCAGCAGCAAGCTCCTCGCTCAATGATTAACGCAGTAGGTGATCCACAGCCCGCCCAGTCAGCTAGAGTCGGGGGTAGGGATCATAGAGGTAGAGGTAGGGACCGTAGAGGTAGAGCTCAGACCGGCAGAGGTAGAGGTCAGCCAGTAGTTGATCATCCTAGAGACATGGTTCAGGGAGGTGGGGCCCAGCCCCGATGTTATGCTTTGCCAGCCAAGCCAGAGGTTGAGTCTTCCGATGTTGTTATTATAGGTACTATTCTGGTCTATGATAGGGATGCATCATTGCTATTTGACCCTGGGTCTATGTATTCATATCTGTCGTCTTATTTTGCACCCTACTTGGTTATGCCTAGTGATTCCTTGGGTATTCCTATATATGTATCTACACCAGTGGGTGATTCTACAGTGGTCGACCGAGACCATCGTTCCTGTGTAGTAGTATTTGAGGGTCTTGAGACCCGTGTTGATCTATTGCTTCTAGACATGGTGAATTTTGATGTTATATTAGGGATGAATTAATTGTCCCCGTATCATGCGATCTTGGATTGTCAGACCAAAACCGTGACCTTGGCTTTACTGGACTTGCCCCGATTGGAGTGGAAGGGGACCTCAGGACATGCCACCTGTAAATGCCTAATTTTTGCCCCATCTTTTTCTTATATATATATATATATATATATATATATATATATATATATATATATATATATATGTGTGTGTGTGTGTGTGTGTGTGTGTGTGTGTGTGTGTGCGCGCGCGTGTGTGCGTTTCTTATTTTTGTATGTATAAGTTTTTAAGAGTTGATTAATGGTTGATAAATGGGGTAAGGATGTGGCTAGCATATTTTAATTAAAATTGAGCCAAAATTGCCCCAAAGTTAGAAACCCAAAATTCCCAGATCCGGTTCAAATGGGGCTGCCGGGGGGGGGGTCAAAATGACATAGTTTTGGCTCAAAACTGCGTAGTTTCACTTACGAAACAAGATCAAATATTATCCCTCCATTCCATCTTGATCCAATGGTTCTCATTCACTCTTGGCCTAGGTATTTAAAGCCTCCAAAATCTGATAATTTTCCCATTTCCACCCATAATTCTTTTTTTTTTCTTCTCTCTTGTCACTCTCTCCCCTATCTACCACGCCGCCCCACCGCCGCCCATCGCCGCTCGCCGGAAATGACCCACCGGTGGCGGCTGATCTCCAATCCGCCCCGAAATTTTGCCATGTAATCTCCACCACCTCCTCTTTCCATATCTCCAAACCAAATCCTTCAAAACACTCTCAAACTTTTGGAATCTTAGATCTAAGAAATTTTTTCATCACTTTTTTGCCCAAGTTCTTGTAGTTTCGGCCACTACCACCCTACAAAACATATATCAACGGATAGAGCTCCTCAAGACCTAGCTATTGATGTCAATTCTACCTCAAAAATCCGGCAATCTATATCCGGCCAAATTCCGGCGGCCTCCCCGAACATCCTTTCTTGGCATACCACCATTTTCTTTCGGCCACTTGAATTGTAAAATGGTAAAATACTATTCTTTTTCATAGCTGATTTTTTTATTTTATTTTTAATTTTTGGATTTTTTTCTTTTAGTTATTATTAATTATTTTAGCATTAGTTTTTGAAGTTTGAAATGTTAATTTTTTTTTTTTGCACTTGTTGAAATAGTAAAATAGTTTTGTTCTGATAAAAGTGAAGTAGTAAAAAATACTTAAGAGTATATGGTATTTGTTTGTTTGTTTATTTACTACTTCTCGACTTTTTGAGTACAAAACTCAAAAGTCATTTGTTTGGTAAGAAATATAGACTTTTGGACAATTTTTGAACAAAAGTCTATCCTTGAACAGCTTACTGCAGATTTTTGTCTGAAGTACTCCCTTTTTGACAAGATTTGGTGGAGAAAGTCTTGCTTTTTGAATTTAAGAGCAGACTTTGTAGAAAATCTGTCAAAAAGATTTTTTTTTAAATAGCTGTTTGTTTTGATATATAGGGGTCATTCATCACACTTAAAAAGGGAATTGGAAGGAAAACACACAACAAAAAAAAAAAAAAAAAAACTCAGCAGCTGAAACATCTTTTAGTAAGTAGAAATTATAAGTCTAAGGGTAAAATCTTAGAGTGAAAAGGTTTTAGAAAAGTATAAGTCCTCTTAGATTTTGTTTTTGGGTTTCTTCTCTGAGTTTTCGAGCTGTTTTAACACGGGTTTGCTGCTGGTTTTGCTGCTGTTGTGCTACTATTTTATGCTGCTTTAATTACTTAACTACAATTTATTCTTGTGCTATCCAGGTATTCCTTTAAGACTCGTAATGTATGTATTCTCAGTAATAGGAACGACTTGAACATGCTACACCATATAAATGTGTTTGATGTGATAAATAATTAGACAACAAAAAAGCTCGCGTGTTATTGTTATGTATCAAGCATGTGATAATGTGAATATAGTCCCTCATAATACTTGAATATTTAGTTGCAAGTTTTTGAATATGATATGTAAGTAGTTTATGAATTTTAAGCATGTTTTCAGGCTATTTTGTCCGAGTAACAATGCTAAGTATGCCATAAACGACTTTAGGTGTATAACACATAGCATGAGTTCGTTTTAGTTGCTGAAATGTCACTGCCAACATATGCTTCTCAGAATGTTGTGATATTTTTTCGTTATGAATCTGGCCATTTTGCCAAATTTGCAAAGCGGCTATTTTTGTAAACTATGCATTTATACAATTGTGACTATCTAGTTAATGGTCATAAATGCAAACTGAGTAAAGAAACAAAGATGGTATCAACTTTGGGCCTTTTTTGAACCAAAAAATAAAAGCTGGTCCATTTATCTTTAAACAACAAAGTTACCCCTTTTCTTTTGCATAGTGTTTGGCCAATTAAAACCAATTTCATGGCCCATTTTGATAATAAATTTCAGCAGTCCAAGATTTTTTTTAGAAGTTGGCCCATTTTTGTTTTAAACATGAAGTTGGCTCATTTCTTTTAAAACATATTAAGTTGCTCCAATTTTTATTTACCTAATTTTTTCCAACTATAAAGCTAAAATAATAATAATAATAATAATAATAATAATAATAATAATATCATATTTTTCTACTATTTTTAATTAACTTGTTTCATATTAATTAATTTAAATACTAGGCAATTAGTAGGCGTGATTTAACTCACGGAATCACTTGTGTAGTGTGATATTTTTAACATTCGATAAATTAATTCAATAATCTCATACCATGCCCATTAGTTTTTAGTTAATATTTTTTTAAGATCGCAGATTCGCTTGCGTAGCGCAATAGTTGATTTTTTATACGTTTTTTAAAACTAATTTCTTCGAAATGTAGTAACTTTCCCATAAGTAAATACCGTAGTAATTGTCATGACTGCGGATTCGCTTGCGTAGCGCCGTTATGAATAAGTAATAAATTTTGTCAAGCACTGATCCGCTTGCATAGTGTGATTATGAAAAAATAAAAGAAATATCCATCAAAAATTAAAATCCAAAATACGGGTTTCCTTTACTTTGATTTTATCAAAAAAAATATATCAGAAACAAAAATCCAAAAAAAAAAATTCTTTTCTTCTTTAAAAGTCTTTCATTTGTAAATATCGGTCAAAAAAATTGGAAAAATTGAAGTTCAAAAATACTTTGCGTTTCTTTAGAAGTGCTTTTGTAAATAAATAAAAAGCTCAAAAATTCAAAATATTTTTCTTGAAAGTCCCTCTTTTGAAAACTTAGAGGCAACATCCAAATCCAAAAAAAAAAATATTTTCTTGAGAAAATACAAAAGAGAAAACAAAAAACAAATCTATCAAAAAAGTATTTTCTTTTTACTTTTGAAATTTTCAAAGTTCCAATCAAAATAAAAAAAAATTTCTAGAAGTCTTTTAAAAATAAAAATAAAAAATTGAAAAATAATTGCCTTTCTTCTTTTAAAGCAATCCTCTCAAAAATTCCAAAAAAAAAAAAAAAATTGGAAGTGCCATAATGGCTATTTTCATAAAAGAATGTACGGAAATTTTTTACCGAGACATCTATAGTACTTTCCCTCGAAGTACTGAAGAACCATTTTCATAAGAATCGCCATCTTGTCCTTCTTGTCACATTTTATCTTTTTGTCCTCGGTCGGCATGTTTTTATCATGTCTTGTTCGTCGGTGAGATACGTGGTTAATCATCCTAGTCTCGTCTTTTTTGTTAAAGTTTGGCATATGAATCGAGTCTGATCAGTTGGGTCTTAGTGATCCTTCAAAATAAAGAATTCTCCAATGAGAAGTTCGTTCATTGTCTTATCCAAAAGTTTTCCTGGTGTCATTTCTTCGAGTTTATATTAGGACTTGATCTCATATTTTTATTTATCCAGGTAAGATATGAATTCAGTAAGTGGAAGACCTGATAAAAATTCAAAAGATAATGAGCCCTTGCAGATTTGACTTGTGCATAAAACACCCCGGTTGCTGAGGCAATGATGGAAAAATATGGGCGTTTGTGAGCAGGAAAAGATAAAAGACCATATGGGTAACTTTGTGAATATTATGGAGATCAACCCAAGGGAGGACTTAATCGAGGTGTTGGTGCATTTCTGGGATCCTAATAACAACGTATTCCATTTTAATGGTTTCGAAATGACTCCTACTTTAGAGGAGTTAGCTGGATACACAAATTTAGGCGATGAGCTTCGGAAGAAGAGACCCTTGGCCCTGAGGGATGTCACTAGCAGTAAGTTCCTTGAGCAGATGACATCAGCCAAAATAAAATAGCAAGTGTGGAACGAGGACACGTTCGATTGGGCTTCTTGTATGATAGGTATGGGTGTCCAGGTGGATTTTCAAAGCATGGAAAAGAGCTTGATACTAAAATTGGATACAAAGCTTGGCAAAACCATGGACGGAAAGCATTCCTAGTGGCATTTCTAGGGATAATGGTTTTCCCGAGGCATGACAAAAATGTTGATATTCGATTATCTGGCATAGTCACCGCTTTGATGAATGGAAAGGACGTCACTATCATTCCAATGATATTGTCCGATATTTACCGTGCCCTGACCAAGTGTCAGGAAGGGAAGGATTTCTTTGAGGGCTGTAACACCATACCCCAAATATGGTTTTTAGAGCACCTTCTCAGTCATCCTGCACGGGTAAATTTTAGTGTTCATTGGAGCTATAATGAGCTTGAAAATGGGTCTGAAGATTTGATTGAAGATAGTAGCTTCCCCAGGGGAGTCAAAGCATGGAGAGGGAATCTTCAAAAGTTGACTGCTGCTCAAATCGCATGGAACTACCACTGGTTCTCACTAAAAGAAGTCATATACAGGTCTTACCACCATTCATTTCTAATTTTGATGGGTCTTTTGGGTTTTCAACCAAATGTTCCTATGAGAGCCCTACGCCAGTTAGGTTGGAAATAGGGGCTTATACTGGAGCACATGCAAAGATTCACATGGGAGGTAACATCAGAAGATCATGTTCGTGAGGCATATGCTCAGTAGTTTGGGATGAAATTAAGGTGCTTGAATTTCACACTATGGTGGAAGATCTGGATCGAGGAGAGTTAGACCCTGCATATCTCGAGTGGTTCTATGAACAAGATGCTTTTGGACCTAGGAAAGAGATAGTTCTGAAGAGCACGACAGAATGAAAGACCGAAATCAGAACAAGAGTAGGGTAGGTCAAGGAAGAAATAACAAGATACTATGAATCCATCATCCAGGCTCTATGTAGGGATATAAGTGTTGCCAATATGAATAGAGATTTGCGGTGCTTTGAGTTTAAAGAGGAGAAAATCAGATTAACACATGAAGTTCAAATGCTTCCAGCACAACTTCAGCAAGCGGGAATAAGGGTTGCTGCTCAACACCATGTAGCCATTCCAAAGCATGATGAAATGCTTTACAACCTAATCATCCATGATCTAAGGGCTCGAGCCAGAGTTGCAGAATCAGGTAAGAACCAGGTAGAAGATGAGCTAGCAAAGTCCAAAACCAGTTGAATCTAAAGTTACAATGCTAGGTGGATATATCTGACATAACTGATAACCATGAGCGACAGATCCAATTTTTAAGTCAAAGCCAGGAGCATGTTAGAAGGAGGGTCTATGAAGTGGCTACTTATACCGCTCGGAGGTGTGTGACTTGTCAGGGTTTGACTCAAGAGAAATTTGCTATTGTAGCGCCCAACTTCGCACGCCACATTGCCACAGACTTGAAGCGCATATACCATGACATGGGTGGTCAGCCACAAGAATAACCACTTTGACTACAATGATGCTGAGCTGCCAATCCAATTTGATTGTTCATTTGTAGTCATCGAGTCTGTAAGAGTCTTTTGAGTCTTATAGTGTTTGCCTTTTACTTTTATTTTTATAAAAAAATAAGGGTCTATTTAAGTCGACTTCGGTCTTATCTAAACGTTGTCCTTTTTAGGTTGTATCTTTATGTAATTTTCCTTTTCAAGTCTTGTATAAAAAAAAAGAGACAAAAATTCAAAAGTCAATGAAAAATATATTGTTTTAGAAAAAATTGAAGCCAAAAAAAAAATTGGTAGTGTCCTTGAACTACGCAATGATCTGATTCATGCGGCGACATGATATGTAGGCAACCCCAAAAATGTTCGTTCGAAATATTTTCCAACGGCTCTAAAAGAAGGCAAGGTGTAAAAAAGAAGGAAAAAAAGAAGAAAGGAATAAATAAGAGTCTCAATAAGCAACAACTTTATAAGCCGGAATGAAACATGAAGCCTTCCAAAAGCACGTTAGAGACGTGATAATGTTAGGAGCATAACATAGTTACGTGTGATTCTTATTTATAAAATGCTTAACCCTATCACGTTTGTTGCCTCTTATAAAGTAAGCTTAAGGTGGTTGATTTGTGGTGAAACTGGCAACACATCATCCCTTCACCATATCTAAGGGGAAGGTAGCGATGGTTAACAATGATGAAATTGAGTTGGTTAATGACGACCCTCTAGGTCAATTGGTTGAGCAAGAGTTAGAGGAAGTAAGAAGATTGAAACATCAACTGAGTGTTGTATATCAGGCTTGGGTCTCTGGCCAGCCTCCGCCTCAGGGTCCCTCTGAGGGAACTTCCACCATACCCCAGGCTACTCAATCACCGCTCCCTGCAATGGGCGATCACCTTCTACCACCAGGGTATGTGCAAAACTACCGCTTCCATACCACCCCTGGTATCTCTAATGCGCAGCCTTCTGCCGCACCGGTTAGGAACACACCTCCCATCTTTTCTGGTCCGCCTGTGTATACAATCCCCCCACCTAATCTTGTAACGAGGCCAAACATCAAGCCGCTATCTTATGCACATGATAGCCAATACTACTCTCTATATATTACTTTTAAGGGTTCGGCTGCACACAGTCAGACCCCACAGTATGTGTTACCTGCAAAAAAATGAAAATGCTGTATAGACAGGAGAGCCATACGATATGGTTAGGAAAATGAAAAATCTTAAGCAGAACATAAAGAACATACAATGAATAGGTGGTCACAAAAGTAACTTATTCAACAATCTGTGCATGTTTCCTCACATCCATTTACCCCCAGGGTTCAAGACACCAAAATTTCTGAAATATGGTGGACACGGTGACCCTATCGCCCACTTGAAAAGGTATTGTAACCAGTTGAGGAGTGCAGGAGGAAAGAAGAGTTGCTTATGGCTTATTTTGGAGAGAGCCTGATAGGGGTAGCCTATGAATGGTTCATTGACCAAGATATCTCTCACTGGTATGTTTGGGACGACATGGCCCAGACTTTCATCAAACAATTTCATTACAACATTGATATTGCGCCAGATTGCAATTCCCTATCCAATATGAAGAAAATGCCGACTGAAAGCTTCCGAGAGTATGCCGTTAGGTGGAGAGAGCAGGCATCCAGAGTTAAACCACCCATGGATGACCAAAATCCGGTCAAATTTCGGCCAAAGTTCTGCGGCCTCCCCGAACATCCTTTCTTGGCATACCACCAATTTTTTTCGGCCACTTAAATTGTAAAATGGTAAAATACTATTCTTTTTCATGGCTAATTTTTATTTTTATTTTTAATTTTCGATTTTTTTAATTTTATTTATTATTAATTATTTTAGCATTAGTTTTTGAAGTTTGAAATGTTAAATTTTTTATTTTTGCATTTGTTGAAATAGTAAAATAGTTTTTACTGATAAAAGTTAAGTAGTGAAAAATACTTAAGAGTATATGGTATTTGTATGTTTGATTATTTACTATTTCTCGATATTTTGAGTACAAAACTCAAAAGTCATTTGTTTGGTAAGAAATATAGACTTTTGGACAATTTTTGAAAAAAACGTCTATCCTTGAACAACTTACTATAGATTTTTGTTTGATGGGTCATTCCATCACACTTAAAAAGGGGATTAGAAGGAAAACACATAAAAACAGATAAAAAAAAAAATCAGTAGCTGAAACATCTTTTAGTAAGCTGAAATTATAAGTCTAAGGGTAAAATATTAGAGTGCAAAGGTTTTAGAAAAGTACAAGTCCTCTTTAGATTTTGTTTCTGGGTTTCTTTTCTGAGTTTTCGAGCTGTTTTAACACCGGTTTGCTGCTAGTTTTGCTGCTGTTGTGCTGCTATTTTATGCTGCTCTAATTACTGAACTAATGTTTATTCTTGTGCTATCTAGGTATTTCTTTAAGACTCGCTATGTATGTATTTTCAGCAATGGGAACGACTTGAACATGCTACACCACATAAATTTATTTGATGTGATAAATAATTTGTGTCGACCCAAAGGGTCATCACCTGCTTTCCTCATTTGTTCTACACTTCCGACGCCTTGAAAACCTCATTCTATATTGCCTCGATTTACGTGCACGATCCGGGCATGTAGCCGGAAAGATTTTGTGATAGAAAATATGAATTCTATGAAATATTTGGAGAAAAATGATATTAATATTGATATAGTTGACTTTGGTCAATAGTTTTTGATAAACGGACCCGGACCCGAGATCGGACGGTCCCGGAAGGTCCGTAGGAAAATAAGGGACTTGGACATGCGTCTGGAGTCAAATTCTGAGGCCTAGAGCCCAAGTTATGAATTTTTCTGTGAAATTGTTTTTGCTGTAATTATTGAAGGGAAATGAATTAAATGACCATGGTATTGGGCTCGTATTTTGGTTCTGACACCCGGTACAAGTCTTAAATATTATATATGTGCTTTCTGCAAAGTTTGGTGACATTCGGATGTCGTTTGATATGTTTGGGACCTTGAGTTTCAAGTTTGAAAGTTTTGAAAACCAAAAGTATGAAAATCATGAACTTGAGGCTTGATTTGATGAAAACGATGTTATATTGGCGATGTGATCGCACGAACAAGTTTGTAATGTGTTTTTGATGTTGTGTACATATTTGGTTGGGAGCCCGGGGGGCTCGGGTAAAGATTTGATAGGCCGTTAGATCAATTTCTGAATTTTTGCACTGCTGGTTTTTCACCCAGCTGTTGGCTTCGCATTTGCGAACAAATTCTCGCAAATGCAAAGGTGACAGGTCAAGGCTCGGTTCGCAAATGCGAACCCTTGATCGCAAATGTGAAGTCTGCTAGAATCATGCCAAGTTCGCAAATGCGAACAAAGGGTCGCAAATGCGATCCTGAGAAATGAGGCCTCACCTTCGCAAATGCGAGACTGGCAGACCTTGGCAAGAGTTCGAAAATGCGAGAACAGCAGGCCCCAGACCTGTAGCGTTCGCAATTGCGAACAAATGTTCGCAATTGCGATATCCGCAACTGTGTAATTCTATACTTAAACGAATTTTTCAGTTCATTCTTCACTTTTTCAAAAACCCTCACACCACACACGAGCTCTCAAGGCCAAATTCACTCCAAAGCAATTGTAAGTCACTTTTTACTTAATTCTTTCAATTCCTAACAACATTAAATATGTTTTTCAATAAGAATCAAAGGTTTTCATGGTAGAAATCCATGTTTTTGGGTAGAACCTAGGTTTTTCATGAATTTGGTGATTGGACCTCGAATTGAGGTCCGATTTTGAAACAAATCATATAATTGAACTCGTGGGGGAATGGGTAACCAGATTTTGGTAAGAACCCCGAGTTCCGACCACGTGGGGCCAGGGGTGTTTTGGGAAATTTTGGGGTAAACTTTGAGAAAACCATTTTAAGCATTCAAACCAAGTTAATTAGTATTTATTAATATAACGGAATCAATTGTGATTAGATTCAAGCTAGTCGAAGGCAGAAATTCAAGGAAAAAGCTATAATTGAAGAGTAATTTGGACTTCAAGGCTAGAGGTAAGTGTTTGTTCTATCCTAGCTTGAGGGAATAGGATTATGTGCTATGTGCTATGTGATCGAGTGCGGTGTATGGGCTGTGGTGATGAGCATCCATACACTTGCGTCTAGCATGACCGTGAGTCATTGTTAATACTTGTTGTGAGATATATTGGAAAATAAATTGTTGAACCCTTGCCGGGTTGTAGAATTTCTATTGATTGCCCTTGCCGGGACTTGTTGTGAAGTGAGATATTGATTGCCCTTGCTGGGACTTTGTTGTGATGATTATTGTGTCCCTTGCCGGGACGGTTCATGATTTACTGTTTTCTTTCTCTGCCCTTAACTGTGATTGTTATTTGGGTGAGGAAGAGTGATAATGCACGAAGGGTGATGTCGTGCCTTGATTTATTGATTATGCACGAAGGTTAATGCCGTGCCTTGTTATTGATTATGCACGAAGGTTAATGCCGTACCATGTTATTGATTATGCACGAAGGATCATGCCGTGCCTTATTATTGAACCATGTACGAAGGATCATGCCATACCATGGATGTGAGGATAAGAGTAAAAGCACGAAGGGTGGTGCCGTGCACTTTATTTGCTTATTTGGTGAGGATGAGAGTAAAAGCACGAAGGTTGATGCCGTGCACTTCATTTGCTATTTCATTGACTTAATATTACTTGTTTCTTATTATACTTGTTTTCCTTGTTGACTTAATGACTGTTGTTAACTGTTGAGTTCTTCTGTGACATTCCTTGTTGCGTTGTTACTTGGTTATTTCTCGTTATCTTGTGGTATACATATATATAGAACTGCACAGGTTTATGTGGGTGTCTGGTCCTAGGCTTGTCACTACTTCGCCGGGATAGGCCAGGCACTTACCAGGACATGGGGTCGGTTGTGCTGATACTGCACTTCTGTGCATTTTTGCACAGGTCCAGGATTCGATCAGGAGCAGCAGCAGTAGATCTTTTGCGTGGGAGTTGATCATATTTGAGACCGAGGTAGCTTGCAGGCATCCGCAGGTCCGACGTCTCTTATTTTTACTTATGTTATTAGCTGTAGTCTCCTTGTTCCGAGACAAACAGACTATGTTATATTTCTTTCAGACCTTTATGTGTAGTATTCATATAGTAGTTCGTGAGTTGGTGAATCCACGTCTTGGGTATAGGATTTCAGTATTATTTTACCTTGAAACTGCTTATTGCTATTTTTATAAAGTCTTCCGCACTTGTTTAATTAAGGTTATGATTTGATTGTTAAATTGAATATGAAATATTGCTAAAATCAGGATAGTGTGAATAAAGTGGCTTGCCTAGCTATCATGAGTAGGCGCCATCACGATCCCGATGTTGGGGGAAAATCCGGGTCGTGACAAGTTGGTATCCGAGCTCTAGGTTACATAGGTCTCACCACTCACGAACAAGCTTAGTAGAGTTTGAGAGGTAGGTACGGAGACGTCTGTACTTGTCCTCCAGAGTCTATTGAGTTAGGAAAGAGTCTCTCATTTTTTCCTTCTTGTCGTGCGATTTGTTCCTCAAATACTGATTGAATTTGTACTCTGTCCTTTCGCAGATGGTGAGGACACGCGCTTCTTTGTCCGCTGACCAGCAGCCTGAGCCCCAGGCACCTCCCGTGAGGGGCAGGGGCCGAGGCCGTATCGTAGGCCGTGGTAGGGGCAGAGCTCAGCCCCCGGCAGCTATTCTAGAGGTGGAGCCTCATATTGAGACTGGCGAGGAGGTTCCAGTCCCAGCAGCTCCAGTGGGCCTAGCTTAAGTCCCAGGAGAGGCTTTATTTACCCCGGATCTTCGGGAGGCACTGGTCAGGATAGCGAGTTTTATGGATAGCGTTCTCAGAGCAGGCTTATTACCAGTTGCACCAACCGCTTCTCAGGCTGGAGGAGGGGCCCAGACTCTTGTTGCTCGTACTCCGGAGCCGATAGTTCCTCAGTCTCAAGAACCAGTGGTTCAGCCAGTTGTGGCCACTCAGTCAGGTACCACAACTCAGGTCGGAGATGGAGCGGCCATGACTTCTGATTCTTTATGGAGACTTGATCGGTTCTCCAAGTTGTTTACCACTACCTTCGGCGGTGCCACATCAGAGGATCCTCGGGATTTCTTATTCAGTTGCCATGAGATTCTCAAGACTATGGGGATAGTGGAGTCCAATGGAGTCGACTTCTATACATTCAGGCTTTCAAGATCCGCCAAGACTTGGTAGAGGGATTATTGTTTGACTCGACCAGCAAGGTCCCCGGCTTTATCATGGGATCAGTTTGCAGAGTTATTTCTGGAGAAGTTTCTCCCTGTTACTCAGCGGGATGCACTTCGGAGGCAGTTTGAGCGCCTCTAGCAGGGCACTATGACTGTCACTCAGTATGAGACGAGATTCGTTAATTTGGCACGTCATGCAGCGGTGATACTTCCCACAGAGCGAGAGAGGGTCCGCAGGTTCATAGATGGGCTTAATCCGCCAATTAGACTTCAGATGGCTATGGGAGTGGGGAGTGATATATCATTTCAGGAGGCAGCTAATGGAGCACGTAGAGTTGAGATGGCTCTTGCTCGGGGAGGTGGTTATTCTTCAGACAAGAGGCCTCGTCATTCAGGCAGGTTTAGTGGTTCTTCTTCCGGTGGCAGGGAATCTTTTGATAGGGGCCAGTCTTCCAGGCCTTTCCATTCCGCCCTTCAGGCTTCACAGGGTGGACCAGGTGATCGTGGGTTTCGTGAGCAGTATTCAGATCAGTCTCCTATTAGTGCCCAGCTTCTTCAGAGTGTTCGTGGAGGCCATTCAGGTCGTCAGGGCCAGCGGCCCCATCAGCCTAAGAGTTGCTACGGTTGTGGTGACCCAGGTCATCTTGTCAGATTCTGCCCTCGAGCGACGGGCAACACTCAGCAGCGGGGCCCTCATCCCATGATTCAGGCCCCAGCTGACCCTCAGCCTACCCAGCCAGCCAGAGGCGGGGGGAGAGATCATTGAGGTGGAGGTGGAGGTCGAGACCGTAGAGGTGGAGACCGTCCAGCCAGAGGCAGAGGTCATCCAGTTGATGACCGTCCTAGGGATGTAGCTCAGAGGGGAGGTGTTGATCCCCGATTCTATGCTTTACCAGCCAGGCCAGAGGCGGAGGCATCGGATGCCGTGATCACATGTACCATTCTTGGTTGTGGCAGAGGTGCTTCAGTATTATTTGACCCTGGGTCTACATATTCATACGTGTCTTCCTACTTTGCACCGTATTTGGCCGCACCTAGCTGTGCTCTAGATATTCCAGTTAATGTGTCTACACCAGTGGGCGACTCTTGTAGTCGACCGGGTACATCGCTTGTGCATAGTTATTTTTGGGGGTCTTGAGACCCGTGTTGATCTGTTGCTTTTGGACATGGTGGATTTTGATGTAATATTGGGGATAGACTGGTTGTCCCCATACCATGCTATTCTATATTGTCATGCTAAGACTGTGACCTTGGCCTTGCCAGAATCACCCCGACTAGAGTGGAAAGGTACCGTAAGCCACTCCGTTCGCACTGTTATTTCCTATGTTAAGGCTCGACGCATGGTCGAGAATGGGTGTCTAGCTTATCTGGCTTATGTTCGTGATTCCAGCGCAGAGGTTCCTTCTATTGAGTCAGTCCCCATTGTACGGAGTTTCTTGAGGTTTTCCCTTTCAGACCTGCCGGGCATGCCACCCGACAGGGATATTGATTTCTGTATTGATTTGGCACCGGGCACTCAGCCCATCTCTATTCCACCCTATCGTATGGCCCCGCCGGAGTTAAAAGAGTTGAAAGATCGGTTGCAGGACCTTCTTGAGAAGGGCTTTATCAGGCCCAGTGTTTCCCCCTGGGAGCACCTGTATTGTTTATGAAGAAGAAAGATGGCTCGATGCGGATGTGTATTGATTACCGGCAATTGAACAAAGTGACAATAAAGAATAAGTATCCACTGCCGAGGATTGATGATTTGTTTGACCAGCTCCGGGGAGCGAGGGTATTCTCAAAGATAGACTTGAGGTCGGGCTACCATCAGCTGAAGATCAGGGCGGCTGACATTCCTAAGACAGCCTTTCGCACTAGATATGGGCATTATGAGTTCTTGGTCATGTCCTACGGGTTGACCAATGCCCCAGCAGCATTCATGGAGTTGATGAATCGGGTGTTCATGCCTTACTTAGATCTGTTCGTGATAGTCTTTATAGATGACATCCTGGTATACTCCCACAACCAGGAAGAGCACGAGCAGCACCTCAGAGTGGTTCTTCAGACTCTGAAGGATAATCGACTATATGCCAAATTTTCGAAATGTGAGTTCTGGTTGAGTTCAGTGGCATTTCTGGGCCACATCGTATCAGTGGAAGGTATTCAAGTGGACCCAAAGAAGATTGAGGCAGTCCAGAATTGGCCTCGACCAGCTTCGTGACTGAGATCCGAAGTTTCTTGGGATTAGCAAGTTACTACCGTCGATTTGTAGAGGGGTTTTCTTCTATTGCAGCCCCGATGTCCAGGTTGACCCAGAAGGGTGCCCAGTTCCAGTGGTCAGAGGAGTGTGAGGCGAGCTTTTAGAAGCTCAAGACAGACTTGACTACCACACCAGTGCTGATACTACCTACGGGTGCAGGGCCTTATACAGTTTATTGTGACGCATCTCGTACAGGGCTTGAAGCGGTATTGATGCAGGATGGTAAGGTTATCCCTTATGCTTCGAGGCAGTTAAAAATACATGAGAAGAATTATCCAGTACATGATCTTGAGTTAGCAGCAGTGGTGCATGCCTTGAAGATCTAGAGGCATTATCTATATGGTGTGACGTGTGAGGTATACACTGATCACAAAAGCCTACAGTACTTGTTCAAGCAAAAGGAGTTGAATCTACGACAGCGGAGATGGTTAGAGTTGCTGAAAGACTATGATGTTACTATCCTATACCACCCAGGTAAGGCCAATGTGGTGGCCGATGCATTGAGTAGAAAGTCTGCCAGCATGGGTAGTCTTGCATTCATTCCGGTCAGTCAGAGACCATTTGCTCTAAATGTTCAAGCCTTAGCACACCGATTCGTGAGATTAGACATTTCTGAGCCTAGTAGGGTGTTAGCCTGCACGGTCGCTCGTTCTTCTCTATTAGAGCGTATCCGTGAGAGGCAATTTGATGATCCTCATTTGCGTGATTTGAGAGATACAGTACAGCGGGGAGGTGCCACAAAGGTAAATCTAGACGATGATGGGGTATTGATATTGCAGGGTCGAGTTTGCGTGCCCAATGTCGAAGGGATTCGAGAGTTGATCTTAGCGGAGGCCCACAATTCGCGGTATTCTATTCACTCGGGCGCCGCGAATATGTACCAGGACTTACGACAACACTATTGGTGGCGCAGAATGAAGAAAGATATCATTGCGTATGTCGCTCGGTGTCTAAATTGTCAGCAGGTGAAATATGAGCACCAGAGGCCTGGTGGTGTATTCCAGAGGATTGAGATTCCCGAGTGGAAATGGGAGCGGATCACTATGGACTTCGTTACGAGACTTCTTTTGACTCGGAGGAAATTTGATGCTATTTGGGTCATTGTTGATAGGCTGACCAAGTCAGCACACTTCATTCCGGTATCTGTCTCCTACTTATCGGAGAGGTTTGCAGAGATTTACATCAGAGAGATTGTTCGACTTCATGGGGTGCCGATATCTATTATCTCTGATCGGGGTACACAGGTTTACTCGCGCTTCTGGAGAGCGGTTCAGCAACAGTTAGGCACCCGGGTTCAGTTGAGCACAACATTCCATCCTCAGACGAACGGTCAGTCCAAACGGACTATTCAAGAGAGGTTGCGTTTGGCTCAGTCTAGGAAGAAGAGTCATGCAGACAATAAGGTCCGAGATGTAGATTTCATTGTTGGTGAGCGGGTAAGCTCCCGGTGTCGCCTATGAAGGGCATGACTTGCATCTCATGTCGATCTCCAGTCGGATGGTTTGAGCCGGGAGAGGCTCGGTTGTTGGGGACGGACTTAGTTCGGGAGGCCTTGGATAAGGTCAAGACTATCCGGGAGAGATTGCGTTCAGCTCAGTCCAGACAGAAGACTTATGCGGATCGTAAGGTTCGAGATATAGATTTCATGGTTGGTGAGCGAGTGTTGCTCCGAGTGTCGCCTATGAAGGGCGTGATGAGGTTCGGGAAGAAGGGCAAGCTCAACCCTAGGTATATTGGCCCATTTGAGATACTAGACCGAGTGGGAGGGGTGGCTTACAGACTAGCTCTGCCGCCTAGCTTATCAGCCGTACATCCAGTTTTTCATGTATCGATGCTTCAGAGATACCACGGCGATCCCACACATGTGTTAGACTTCAGTACTGTCCAATTGGACAATGATCTATCCTACGAGGAGGAGAAGGTGGCTATTTTAGACCGGCAGGTTCGGCAGTTGAGGTGGAAGAGTTATCCTTCTGTGCGTGTTCAGTGGAGAGGTCAGCCTCCTGAGGCATCGACCTGGGAGTCCGAGTCTGATATGCGGAGCCGCTACCCACATTTGTTCCCCGACTCAGGTACTTCTTTCTCTTGTCCGTTCGAGGACAAACGGTTGTTTTAGAGGTGGAGGATGTGACGACCCAAAGGGTCATCACCTGCTTTCCTCATTTGTTCTATACTTCCGAGGCCTTGAAAACCTCATTCTATGTTGCCTCGATTTACGTGCATGATCCGGACATGTAGCCGGAAAGATTTTGTGATAGAAAATATGAACTCTATGAAAATTTGGAGAAAAATAATATTAATATTGATATAGTTGACTTCGGTCAACATTTTTCTGTAAACAGACCCGGACCCGAGATCGGACGGTCCCGGAAGGTCTGTAGGAAAATAGGGGACTTGGACATGCGTCCGGAGTCAAATTTTGAGGCCTAGAGCCCAAGTTATGAATTTTTTTGTGAAATTATTTTTGCTGTAATTATTGAAGGAAAATGAATTAAATGACCATGGTATCGGGCTCGTATTTTGGTTCCGACTCCCGGTACAAGTCTTAAATATTATATATGTGCTTTTTGCAAAGTTTGGCGACATTCGGATGGCGTTTGATATGTTTGGGACCTTGAGTTCCAAGTTTGAAAGTTTTGAAAACCAAAAGTATGAAAATCATGAACTTGAGGCTTGATTTGATGAAAACGATGTTATATTGGCGATGTGATCACACGAACAAGTTTGTAATGTGTTTTTGATGTTGTGTAAATGTTTGGTTGGGAGCCCGAGGGGCTTGGGTAAAGATTTGATAGGCCGTTGGATCAATTTCTGAATTTTTGCACTGCTGATTTTTCACCCAGTTGTTGGCTTCGCATTTGCGAACAAATTCTCGCAAATGCGAAGGTGACAGGTCAAGGCTGGGTTCGCAAATGCGAACCCTTGATCGCAAATGCGAAGTCTGCCAGAATCATGCCAAGTTCGCAAATGCGAACAAAGGGTCGCAAATGCGATCCTGAGCAATGAGGCCTCTCCTTCGCAAATGCGAAGGATGTATCGCAAATGCGAGACTGGAAGACCTTGGCTAGAGTTCTCAAATGCGAACTTTCTCTCACGAATGCGAGAACAACAGGCCCCAGACCTGTAGCTTTCGCAATTGCGATATCTGCAGCTGTGTAATTCTATACTTAAACGAATTTTTCAGTTCATTTTTCACTTTTTCAAAAACCCTCACACCACACACAAGCTCTCAAGGCCAAATTCACTCCAAAGCAATTGTAAGTCACTTTTTACTTAATTCTTTCAATTTCTAACAACATTAAACATGTTTTTCAATAAGAATCAAAGGTTTTCATGGTAGAAATCCATGTTTTTGGGTAGAACCTAGGTTTTTCATGAATTGGGCGATTGGACCTCGAATTGAGGTCCGATTTTGAAACAAATCATATAATTGAACTCGTGGGGGAATGGGTAACCAGATTTTGGTCTGAACCCCGAGTTCCAACCACGTGGGGCCAGGGGCGTTTTGGGAAATTTTAGGGTAAACTTTGAGAAAACCATTTTTAAGCATTCAAACCAAGTTAATTAATATTTATTAATATAATGGAATCAATTGTGATTAGATTCGAGCTAGTCGAAGGCGGAAATTTGAGGAAAAAGCTATAATTGAAGAGTAATTTGGACTTCAAGGCTAGAGGTAAGTGTTTGTTCTATCATAACTTGAGGGAATATGATTATGTCCTATGTGCTATGTGCTATGTGATCGAGTGCGGTGTATGGAATGTGGTGACGAGCATCCATACACTGGCGTCTAGCATGACCGTGAGTCGTTGTTAATACTTGTTGTGAGACATATTGGAAGATAAATTGTTGAACCCCTGCCGGGTTGTAGAATTTCTATTGATTGCCCTTGCCGGGACTTGTTGTGAAGTGAGATATTGATTGCCCTTGCCGGGACTTTGTTGTGATGATTTTTGTGTCCATTGCCGGGATGGTTCATGATTTATTGTTTCATTCTCTGCCCTTAACTATGATTGTTATTTGGGTGAGGAAGAGTGATAATGCACGAAGGGTGATGCCGTGCCTTGATTTATTGATTATGCACGAAGGTTAATGCCGTGCCTTGTTATTGATTATGCACGAAGGTTAATGCCGTGCCATGTTATTGATTATGCACGAAGGATCATGCCTTTCCTTGTTATTGAACCATGTACGAAGGATCATGTCGTACCATGGATGTGAGGATGAGAGTAAAAGCACGAAGGGTGATGCCGTGCACGTTATTTGCTTATTTGGTGAGGATGAGAGTAAAAGCACGAAGGGTGATGCCGCGCACTTCATTTGCTATTTCATTGACTTAATATTACTTGTTTCTCATTATACTTGTTTTCCTTGTTAACTTAATGACTGTTGTTAACTGTTGAGTTCTTTTGTGACATTACCTATTGCGTTGTTACTTGGTTATTTTCTCGTTATCTTGTGATATACATATATATAGAACTGCACAGGTTTATGTGGGTGACTAATCAACAGAAATGACACGACATCACCATTCGTGCATTACCTCTCATAATCATAGCGCGATATCGCACTTCGTGCATTAATTCCTCATAATATCGGCGCGGCTTCACCCTTAGTGCATTAACTCTCAAATCATGGTACGGCATTACCCTTCGTGCATTAGCACTCATAATATCGGCAGGCATCACCCTTCGTGCTTTACACTTTCTCACAATATCATGCACGACATAACCTTCGTACTTTACACTCTTCCTCAGTTGGTGACTCCACGTCTTGGGTAGAGGATTTCAGTATTATTTTACCTTGAAACTGCTTATTGCTATTTTTATAAAGTCTTCCGCACTTGTTTAATTAAGGTTATGGTTTGGTTGTTAAATTGAATATGAAATATTGCTAAAAACAGGATAGTGTGAATAAAGTGGCTTGCCTAGCTATCACGAGTAGGCGCCATCACGATCCCGATGTTGGGGAAAAATCCGGGCCGTGACATAATTAGACAGCAAAAAAGCTCGTGTGTTATTGTTATGTAAACATGTGATAATGTGAATATATTCCTTCATAATACTTGAATATTTAGTTGCAAGTTTTTGAATGTGATATGTAACTAGTTTATGAATTTTCAGCATATTTTCAGCCTATTATGTCCGAGTAACAATGCTAAGTATGCCATGAACGACTTTAGGTGTATAAAACATAGCATGAGTTCATTTTAGTTGCTGAATTTCACTGCCAACATACGCTACTCAAAATGGTGTGATATTTTGTTTTATGAATCTAGCCATCTTGCAAATTTGCAAAGCGGCTATTTTTGTAAATTGTGCGTTTATACAATTGTGACTATGTAGATAATGATCATAAGTGCAAGCTAAGTAAAGAATCCAAGATGGTATCAACTTTGGGCCTTTCTTGAACCAAAAAATAAAAGCTGGTCCATTTACCTTTAAACAACAAAGTTACCCCTTTTCTTTTATATAGCGTTGGGCCAATTAAAATTCATTTTTGGCCCATTTTGATAATAAATTTCAGCAGTCCAAGAGTTTTTTAGAAGCTGGCCCATTTTTTTTAAACATGAAGTTGGCTCATTTCTTTTAAAACAGATTAAGTTGGTCCAATTTTTATTTACATAATTTTTCATAACTATAAAGCTAAAATAATAATAATAATAATAATATCAGATTTTTCTACTATTTTTAATTAACTCGTTTCCTTTTAATAATTTAAACGCTAAGCAATTAGTAGGCGCGCTTTAACTCACGGAATCACTTGTCTAGCGTGATATTTTTTAACATTCGATAAATTAATTCAATAATTTCATACCATGCCCATTAGTTTTTAGTTAATATTTTTTTAAGATCGCGAATTCGCTTGCGTAGCGCGGTAGTTGATTTTTTATATGTTTTTAAAATTAATTTCTTCGAAATATAGTAACTTTCCCATAAGTAAATAACGTAGTAATTGGCATGACTACGAATTCGCTTGCGTAGCGCCGTTATGACTAAGTAATAAATTTCGTCAACCACTCATCCGCGTTGTGTGATTATGACATCTTCTTGTTCAAAAATATTTGTTTTTTTTAATAATTAAGAATATAAAGGCGGATAGGTAAAATAAAAAAAAATCACAGTTCGTCCAAAAATTAATTAAAGCAAAGTTTAAGTCAATAAAGCGACCGTGCTAGAACCACAAGGCTCGGAAAATGCCTTATACCTTCTCCCCGGTCAATAGAATTCCTTACCCGAACTTTTTTTTTGCGGACCGATTAAAATAGAGTCAAACCTTCCTTTGACTAGGGATCCAAATAAATGGTGACTTGGAACACCGAAAAAATCAATTCCAAGTGGCGACTCTGAAATAATTAAATAATCCCTATTCAAATTTTGTCACTTTAATTGGAAAAACTCTTTGACCCATATCCATATCTTTCGGAAGGCGTAGAAAAAGGGGTGTGACACCACCCGCAGTGTTATTTCATATGTTAAGGCTCGACGCATGGTCGAGAAGGGGTGTTTCCAGCACAGAGGTTCCTTCTATTGACTCAGTCCCTATTGTTCGGGAGTTCCCAGAGGTTTTTCCTTTAGACTTGTCGGGTATGCCGCCCGAAAGGGATATTGATTTTTGTATTAATCTGGCTCCAGGCACACAACCCATTTCTATCTCGCTGTATTGTATGGCCCCGCCAGAGCTGAAGGAGTTAAAAGACCAGTTGCAATATTTGCTAGAGAAGGGTATCGTCAAGCCTAGCGTTTCCCCTTGGGGTGCGCCAGTTCTATTTGAGAAGAAAAAGGATGGATTGATGAGGATGTGCATTGATTACCGGAAGTTGAACAAGGTGACGATAAAGAACAAGTATCCACTGCCGAGGATTGATGATTTATTTGACCAGTTGCAGGGTGCGAAGGTATTTTCAAAGATTGAGATCGGGCTATCATCAGCTGAGGATTTGGGCGTTTGATGTCCTTAAGATAACATTTCGCACTCGGCATGGGCATTATGAGTTTTTGGTCATGTCATTTGGGTTGACCAATGCCCCAGCAACATTTATGGAGTTGATGAACCGAGTGTTCAGGCCTTATTTAGACTTGTTCGTGATTGTCTTTATTGATGATATTCTTGTGTACTCCCGTAGTCAGGAGGAGCACGAGCAGCACCTCAGAGAGATTCTTCAGACTCTGAAGTGTAGCCAGTTGTATGTCAAGTTCTCAAAGTGCAAGGTCTGGTTGAGTTCAATCGCATTTCTAGGTCATGTAGTATCGACATAGGGCATTCAAGTAGACCCAAAGAAGATTGAGGTAGTAAAGAATTAGCCTCGACCAGCTTCAGACGATTGAGATTCGGAGTTTTTTGGGGTTAGCAGGATATTATCGTCGATTCGTGGATGGGTTTTTATCTATAGCACCCCCAATGACCAGGTTGACCCAGAAGTGTGCCCAGTTCATGTCATTGTCAAAATTTCGAACATTCAGATACAAGATGAAGTTTATAGTGTTGTTACGCTTACAAATGAGGAGCATCTAATAAAGAAATATACCCAGATGCCTTCGACGTATGTGATCAATGCTCACAAACATCATAACATATTTAAGTTGTAGATTTATGTTAGTTTCATATTTCAGTCTTTTTTCAAGACTTAAATTTTTTTATATTTGTTAGGACTCTGACTTCGATACTATTCGAAGCGTAGATGAAGAGAAGGAATTTCATGTAAATACTTTGCTAACTTTTAATTTGTCCTTTAAAAAGGACATTTATTTTTTTTATATATGCATATTGATATATTTGATGATAAAATTTTAGATCTGCACAAACACGGATTCTTCGAAGGATTCACTAAATTTTAGAACTTGATTACTAGAATTAAGGGTTTATATTCGGTAGCAAGTAAACATATATGTTGTTAAAAAATTAAATAAACTGCGTTGATATTTATATCAGACGATTGTGTTTTGTATGTAAATCATGAAATGCTAAAACTCAGTTGATTTCTCACTTGCACGAACATTTGATAAAATTGCAAATCTATTTTGCAATTGATCCCTTCTTTTCTTATCATAGTAGAACAAAGAAAGTTATTATTTGAGTTTAATTTGTTCTGCTTAAATACAAAAAATAGTGGCTAAATGACTGTATATATATGGATACAATTAATTTTTTTTAACAAATGAAGCATCTGAATGTTAATTTTCTTTATTCTTACAGAAAACTACATACGATAATGACATGATGTCTCCATTGAATATGTATGACAAGAGGACAAGATCGCGACATTATTATATGACGATCTGAGTTGTCAACTCTTGAGCAACAAAGGTTGCAAAATGGTTAAAAAATAAAAACATCCATGATTGGCTGCAGTAAAGTGAATTTACCTATTCGATTATGGATTTTTATAGTCAGTTATGTTTTAGAAGGAAACGCTTTTATTATTTGGACAAATTCGGAGTTGTAGTATAAGAATGTAAGTATTGATCCAAATTCGTTTTTAAGAATATGTATTTAAATCATTAAATACTTGACTCCTTCTGTTAGGGATATATTTATGCAACATATTAGTTGTTTGAACTAATAAAATTTTTATTCTTAATTATCATTCAAGCTTTATCCCCTATCACATGCAATTACGATTATATTCGTGATTGAATTAATAGGAAGTTAGTGTACCTTCTTCGTTGCTGTAATTTTATTGCCGTTGAAAGTTGAATTCTACTTGGTTGGAATGTTTGACATGGAATGTATCATAGAGATTCTATTGTTGTTGCTCTATACACGTTTATCTCTATAATAGAGAAATGTTTCTGAATGGTTTAATTTATAGGATTCATGGATACTTCTCCATTTAGTTTGATTCTAACTTATAGGAATTCAAAAATATAAAAATGTCACCAAGTCTCGATGAAAGTTTTTTCATCACTATTTCTTAGTCATAATTTATCCTCCATGAAACATATATGACATTTTCAGTTAAATATTTATAGGAATACGTTTCAATAACTTTATTTGCCATTATGAGTCTCTTAGAAGTAGAATAAGATTTTTCTTATATTTAATTTGGTGGTTATACATTGTGACAAATTAAAACTTAATTTAGTTCTTTATTCTTCACTTAGGATTTTTCTGATATTCTGTTTGGCAATAGATGTTAATGAGGTAGCAAATATTTTACCAAGCCTTATATACAATTGTATTTAATCATGCACAATTGTTATGTACCGTCTTTTATATGTAATGTTTTATCAAATGGTAATATAGTACAAGCATTGACTTCCCAGCATTCCGTCTTACATTTTTGTGGGCTAAAAAAATTCACACCCCTTTCACGTGTGTAATAATATTTGAAATGATATAATTTTTTTAAGTTGTGTGCTCAAAGAAGGAATCAATTAATAGTGGGTACTACTAAATAAAGAACAAATCTCTCAATATCAATGACTTCCAAATAACATAAAATTATTTTGTACTATTATCAATCATAAAATATTAAAATTTCTAAGTTATATAAGATAATGCATAACCTTCCAAAACTACTCTTACGGGCAAAAATCACAAGCTGCTTTGCCTTTAAAAGATTAGTCTGTCATATAGCTAAACCTTAAAAATCACAATGCATAATTTAAATTCAAATAAATAAATAAATTAAATTAAGAAACTTTGGTACGCAAACATCAAACAGAAAAATAAAAAATAAAAAATCGATGCAATCATGGAAGGTTTATCAATTCAAGCTTCAATTTGACTGATGAATACAAATAAATGGCATGTAAAAGATTTTTAGAAACAAGTGAAAGAAATTCATCTATTTGTGTTTTGGTTTAATTCTTTTGAACATGGCGACTAAATTTTCACTTTAATATATATCTTTTCTATTATTGCTCCCGTTCATTTTTCTATTGAATTAGATCGCACATCGCGCGGGTACATATAATAGTTATAAATATAAGAGGAACATCAGAAATTTTAAAGAAAGAGACTCTTTCACAAACATAATGAAATTAAGTAGCAATGAAACGGAACGACATATATTATTTCTACAAAAAAATAAAATTTTTGTATGTGTATAGTCATTATAGTAAATCAAACAGCCTCAATAAATCAAACAGACTCAGTAGGCATTGTAGTCGTTTCAATTTCTGGACTTTTATTCTTCTGCTTCTTTGTTTGTCTAAACTCTCCGTAGAAATATGAGACGAAACCCCAAAGAGAAAGAAAAAGAGCAAGGCCCTTTTCACCTGAAAAATTTTCCCTATAAAAAACTACGGCTAATACCTCAGTAACTGGAAGTAAAACTGCTATCATAACCCCGGACATCAAAGAGGAAGAGCAGTAAATAACTCCAATAACACCCACAAAGAAGCATTGCCAAATAATAGAAGTCCATACTATCACTGTATAATATCTAGCTTCTCCGAGATTAAATTGTTTTGCCTCCCTTGATATTGCCTGCAAATTTGATCAATATATTAATCCTTGCTCTTTAAAGGGAAAAAATTGTTTGTCTGTCTCTAAGACTTTTCAAACTTGTAATTTAGGCTAAAAGAAAAAAGTTCAAATTAAATACTTTCAAATGCATAAATATGTCTTTTATTTGAAATGGATCAATACAAAAAAAGTTTTGAATTATTTACTAGTTACACTATAACGTTCTTTTTATGAGGTTATCAAACTAATGTATCGTAAAATTCAATGATAATTATATTGTAAAATGATTTGAGAGTATAAACGTTTTAAAATTAATATAATGTTGAATAGAAATTAAACCCAAAAAAGAATGGTATAACAAAAACGTAATGGAGAGTAAGATGCATGTGTAGCAATGAGTTATAGGGGAAGAACAAAGTACCTGAAAATCGTTATTGACGATCATTCCTACGGTGCAAAAAATAGTAGCAGCAAGACACATGATCATCTGAATCTCTAACACCAACGTAGCAGTAATAGCTTGTTTTGCCTTCAAGTAAATCAACTCAATACAAGGTAAAATGACTCCATACAAAGCTGCCGCCAGAAGTGTCATCATAAAACCAAGAATATAGGCTTTACTTGTCACACCTTCTGGTCGATCACCATTAGATCGAATACCCAATAAAACAGCACCAACTGTCAATAAAATCACTGCATTGATGGAGTAGGGTGTGAACTTCAACTTTACTATAAAGAAAGCACCAACTCCTGTGAAGGCAAGTTGAGCAGCAAGAAGAAGTGAAGAGGTTGACACAGGGAGTTTTGACCCACCCCACGAATAAAGAAAATCATCAAGGCCAGTTACAACGCCAATGACGAACGATGCAATGAAAATTCGGGGTGTTATAAAGTAAAACTTGGTATTAGAACCTTCGATTTTTCGACGATAAAAGTATAGGATGGCAAGAGGTATAAGAGTGAGTGGCCATCCAGCAGTTTGTAACCAACTGCTGAACCATACTCTTGAACCTCCTTCGACAAAATATAGACGCATCATTAAAGGGCCACCACATATACCAACAGCGAGTATAAGACAACTAATCAAAAGGAGGATTCTCCTCATGTTGGTGCTTAATCCTTTATGTTCCATATTAATTTTCAAGAGATTTGGATGCTAAGTTGGAGTATTCTGCTGAATGGTCTTCTTCTCCAAAGGTTTGGATTTTTGGATTTCTTGCATTGATGAGCTTTGTAGCCGGCTATTTATAATTATAAGTAACTTTATTATTTTATTGCAGCATTAAACTTTTGAAAAAAATAGTACGCCAACCATGGACAGTGCCGCGTAACCACGCTACTGGTGGGCATAGTATTTTGCATTTCCACGCGTGAAGAGAAAAACTTAATAGGAAGGGACAAACGTGGTTTATAGTTAAGAATTGAATAATGATTAGTAGCAACCCATATGCCAATTTTGTTTAATTAAATAACTATGTGTAGTCAACATGGAGTTGGAGGGACGCGCGATAATGTGAAACTCATGGGTTTATATCTATCGGAGTATCATCTCGTCAAGTAGAGATGTTAATTGAATTTAAAAAAATCAAAAGTTTAGTTACCGCGACGACAAAAAGGTGCAAGTTTAAATTGCCATTATACCGTTTTGCCTTTAGAAATTACTTCCTTTGACTCATATTAATAATCATAGTTACTAAAAAAATTCGGCGGACGAGGCGAGCTTTTGGCATTTGGAAGCGAGGAGCAAAGCTACATCGGCCAAAACGAGTAGGTTTGGCGGCAGTTGACCCGGGCGCATCAAAGCTTACTTTCAGGTTTTTCCACCGGGAGTTGGTACCTCCCGATCTCTTGTTTATTCTGTACGTCCTTTTACGTATTTTAACTAGCATCTTGTGTGTGGTTTACTCTATCGTTATCTAGCAAGCATCCTTTTGCGTAATTCTATTAAAGTTCGTCTCTTTTACCGTAGTCTGTCGGAGGGATAGTGGCCGCGGCGGAGGATGGTACTGTAAGGTCATGTCCTCGGGGGGTGGGGGTGGAGGTGAGCAGGGGGGCAGGGAGCGGTCCTGTGGGTAGGGCGGGAGGTTTGGGTGGGGAGAGGTTAAAGGACGCTCAGAGATTGAGGATCGGGTCGTGGAACGTAGGCACACTAACGGGTAAGTCCATTGAGTTGGCAAAGATTCTCTAGAAGAGGAGGGTCAACATAGCATGTGTGCAGGAAACTAGGTGGAAAGGGACAAAGGCGAGGGATGCAGATGAGTTTAAGTTGTGGTACTCTGGGGTTGAGAGGGGTAAGAATGGAGTACGTATCTTGGTAGATAGGAATCTTAGGGAGTCCGTGGTTGAGGTTAGGCGAGTGGATGATAGGTTAATGTCTATTAAACCGGTTATTGGCGGTAGTGTTCTCAATGTCATTAGCGCTTACGCGCCGCATGCAGGCCTAGCTGAGGAGGTTAAAAGGCGTTTTTGGGAGGGCTTGGATGAGTTGGTGAGTAGTATTCCCCAATCCGAGAAGTTAGTTATTGGAGGGGACTTTAATGGTCATATTGGGGCGGAGGTGGCGGTGGTTACGGTGAGGTGCATGGCGGCTTTGGCTTTGGGGTTAGGAACGGAGGGGGCACTTCGCTGCTTGATTTCGCTAGGGCTTCGGAGCTTTTGATCGCGAACTCGTCATTTCAGAAGAGGGAGGAGCATTTGGTTACTTTCAAAAGTTCCACGGCGAGGACTCGGATTGATTACCTCCTCCTCAGAAGGAGCGATAGAGGGTTGTGCAAGGATTGCAAGGTTATTCCGGGAGAGTCCCTTTCAACTCTTCATAGACTCCTAGTGATGGATGTAGGTCTCTGGGTGAAGAGGAAGAGGAGGGGCCTCGGGGCCGACCGCGGATTAGATGGGGAACTTTGACTAAGGAGAAAGCCCGGGAGCTGGAGAGGAAGCTAGTTGATGGGGGAGCTTGGAGTAGCTCTGGGGAAGCGGACGCAATGTGGTCAGTGACGGCGAACCTGGTTAGGGAGGCTGCACGAGATGTGCTTGGGGTAGCCAAGGGCTATTCAGGCAGGCACCAAGGTGACTGGTGGTGGAATGAGGTAGTCTAAGGAAAAGTGGAGGCGAAGAAGGCGGCGTTTGCTAGGTTGTCAGGGAGCTCAAGCGAAGAAGAAAGGAGAGCGAACAAGGAGAACTACAAGGTGGCGAGGAAGGAAGCGAAACTGGCGGTCACGGAAGCTAAAAATGCAGCGTTTGGGCGCATGTACGAGGAATTGGGGGAGAAAGGCGGGGAGAGAAAGTTATTCCGGTTGGCTAAGGTGAGGGAGAGGAAGGCGCGGGATCTAGACCAAGTTAGGTGCATCAAGGACGAGGATGGTAGGGTTCTGACGGGGGAGTCGCAAGTCAAGCGGAGATGGCAGGAATACTTTCGAGACCTGCTCAACGAAGAGGGGGATCGAGTCTTAGAGCTAGGGGAGCTGGGGCATTCAGAGTGTCCTAGAGACCTCGGGCACTGCAGGCGCATTAAGGAGGAGGAGGTCTTGAGGGCGTTGCGTAGGATGAGTAGGGGTCGAGCGACTGGGCCAGACGAAATTCCGGTGGAGTTTTGGAAATGCATGGGTAGGTCGGGAGTGGAGTGGTTGTCCAGGTTGTTCAACGTGATCTTTAGGACCAAGAGGATGCCGGAGGAGTGGAGATGGAGTACAGTGGTCCCCTTGTACAAAAACAAAGGGGATATCCAGTGTTGCAACAACTATAGGGGTATCAAATTAATAAGTCACACCATGAAGGTCTGGGAGAGGGTGATCGAGGCGAGGGTGAGGGAGATGTCATCTATATCCGTGAACCAGTTTGGTTTCATGCCGGGTCGCTCTACTACAGAAGCTATCCACCTTGTGAGGAGGGTGGTGGAACTGTTCAGGGATAAGAGGAAGGACCTGCATATGGTGTTTATCGACTTGGAGAAGGCGTACGATAAGGTCCCTAGAGAGGTTCTGTGGAGATGCTTGGAGGCGAAGAGCGTGCCAGAAGCCTACATCCAGAGTGATCAAAGACATGTATGATGAAGCCAAGACTAGGGTTAGGACGGTGGGTGGCGACTCGGACCATTTTCCGGTGGTTATGGGGCTACATCAAGGATCTGCGCTAAGCCCTCTCTTATTTGCCTTGGTAATGGATGCTCTAACTCGCCATATTCAAGGGGATGTGCCATGGTGTATGCTCTTTGCCGACGACATAGTCTTGATAGACGAGACGAGGGCTGGTGTTAATGCGAGGTTGGAGGTCTGGAGACAGACCCTCGAGTCTAAGGGTTTTAAACTAAGCAGGTCTAAGACAGAATATCTAGAGTGCAAGTTTAGCGCCGAGTCGAGCGAAGTAGGGTGGGACGTGAAGCTGGGATCTCAGGTCATAGCCAAGAGGGACAGTTTCAGATATCTTGGATCAGTGATTCAAAGGGACGGAGAGATTGACGGGGATGTCACTCACCGTATAGGAGCGGGGTGGTTGAAGTGGAGGCTCGCATCAGGAGTCTTGTGTGACAAGAAAGTTCCACAGAAACTCAAAGGGAAGTTTTATAGAGCGGTGGTTAGACCTGCCATGTTGTATGGGGTGGAGTGCTGGCCTGTGAAGAACTCTCATGTCCAGAGAATGAGAGTTGCGGAGATGAGGATGCTCAGGTGGATGTGCGGGCTCACCAGATTAGATAAGATTAAGAATGAAGTTATTCGGGAGAAGGTGGGGGTGGCCCCGGTGGATGAGAAGATGCGAGAAGCGAGACTCAGGTGGTTTGGGCATGTGCGGAGGAGAAGCCCTGATGCACCGGTGAGGAGTTGTGAGCGACTGGCGGTGGTTGGCGCGAGTCGAGGCAGAGGGAGGCCTAAGAGGTATTGGGGTGAGGTGATTAGGCAGGATATGGCTAGAATGGGGATTTCCGAGGACATGACCCTTGATAGGAAATTTTGGAGGTCTAGTATTAGGGTTGTAGGGTAGGGCCTTCTAGAATTCTTAGTACTTCTGTTAGGGGCCGAGTGGGGTTTGGTAGCGATCTCTATAGTTAATTAATGTATTGTATTGTGCCTCTTATGGTAGTAACCGATTGGTATTATTGCATGTCATTCTACTTTTGGTTTTATGTTTAGATAATTATTTATTTGATTTATCCCGGATTTACTAACATTGTTTTGTTTTGTTTTGTTTTGTTTGTTGATTTTCTCTCTCTTTTTCTGAGCCGAGGGTCGGCCGGAAACAGCCTCTCTACCCTTTCGGGTAGGGGTAAGGCCTGTGTACGTATTACCCTCCCCAGACCCCACTTTGTGGGAACATACTGGGTAGTTGTTGTTGTTGTTGTTTAGTTACTAAAAAAAATTCTCAAATTATTTGTCTCATTTTAGAAGTTCAAGACAAAATTGATTTTTTTTCTGTCGCCGGAAAGAATGGTGTTTCTGAAATTCCGACAACCACTATACCGTCAATGACCAGAACAAAAATGAAAGAGAATGAGATAACAAAAAAATGATAATAATAAGAAATAAGAAAATGAAGAAAAAATAAAAAAAAAGTACTAAAAATACATGTGGAGGCGCGTATAGCTCACCACTTGCCAAAAAGTTGCATTCCCATTGGGATAATGTGAAAGTCTAAAATAAATAAAAGCTTAAGAGACCAGCTAGCGCTGGAATGAATCAGTAAAGCCCCCCCCCCCCACACTAAGTTTGGGGAACTAATCGTATGGTAGATTCAAATGAGCTTAGTGCCTCAAATAATACCAAGCAAGTCCGGTTGACCACCCATAAGCAGAGAAATAAGACTTCTTCGGGCTAAACAATAATAATATCATGCAATAATATAATATAACATAAATAATTTATTAAATTTATATAGAAACTAAATTTGAAAGATAAACTCAAACATAAAATTTGAGTTAAGTTCTATGACTAAGTATAATTATTTTGCAAAAACACGAGTGACAAACAATATAATGGCACATGCGAGTGTGTGGATGACTGGCGCACCCTCTAGCCCTTGTGGCTTTTATACTCGGGGAGATTCGTTACTTTTCCTAAACATATAAATCTAAATATATAATGGCACCTGCAAGAATGAGGATGACTAGCCCATTCCCTGGCCCTAGCAGCTTTTGCACTAGGGAGGTTGACTACTTCTCCCAAATACATAAACGTAGAGTACCAACAAGTATGAGATAGGTAACTCTGTTGTGACGATCCAAAGGATAATCACTATATTTTCCTTTTTTTTTCGCGCTTCCGAGGCCTTGGAAACCTTACTTTTAGTTGTCTCGATTTGCGTGCACAATCCGGGAGCGAAGCTAAAAATTTTTTATGATAAAATATGTAAATTCTTTGAAAAATTTGAAGACTTTTGATATTAATATTGATATATTTGACTTTGGTCAACATTTTGGGTAACCGGACCCGGACCCGTGATATGACGGTCCCGGGAGGTCCGTAGAAAAATATGGGACTCGGGCAAGTTCCCAAAGTCGAAATCCGAGGTCCATAACCCGAGTAAAAGAATTTTTCCGTTAAATTATTTTCTAAATTATTAAAGAAAAATGAAAATAAAAATGAGTTAGAAAATATAGGTATCGGACTCGTATTTTGGTTTTGACGCCCGGTACATGTCTTAAATATGCGTTAAGCGCTTTCTGTTAAATTTGGTCAAAATCGAACGTCGTTTGACGTGTTTCGGACCGAAATAGCTAAAGTTGGAAGTTTATGAAATTGAAATGAAAATCATGAGTTTTGGGGTTTGATTCTTTGATTTTGATATTATTTTGGTGATTTGGTCGCTCGAGCTATTTCGTATGATTTTTTGAGTCAGTGTGCATATTTATTTGGAAGCCCCAAGGGCTCGGGTAAGTTTAGGATGTGTTTCGGGATGGTTTTGGCTTTGGAAATGTTGCAGGTTTTCTATTGTTGGTGCCAATGGAATTTCTTCTTCGCGTTCGCGAAGGCTTATCGCGAACGCGTAAGGTAAATTTTCCTAAGAGCTCCATCCTTCTTCACGTTCAGGTCCAGGTCAATCGTTCGCATAGCTTCCCTTGCCCCATTCTTCGCGTTTGCATACCCGCCTCACGAACGCATAGGCCAATACATGGGAACCCCAACTGCCCTTCATCGCGTTAGCGAGCTTCCCTCGCGTTCGCATATAAGCCTGCCCAGACCCCCCCTCCCCCCAATTTTTTCCTTCTACGCGTTCGCGTAGCCCACACGCGAACGCGATAACCATTTCCTGTCTACTATTTGCGAACGCAGCACTGTGCTGCGAACGCGGAGAGCATTTTTCGCCAAGTGATATTTAAGTTCTGAAAAATAGAACAGAACGGGATTATATCCCATTTCTCAAAACTCTCTCTTCTCCAACAGCTTTTTGGGCAATTCTCCATCAAACTTTCTTGGGTAAGTAATTCCTAACTCGTTATCTTTATTTTTCATCAACATCAATCAAATTCTTAGGCCTAAACATGTAAACATAGGTAGAAAATTAGAGAATTGGGGATAGTTAGGGATTTCAAAGAATTTGTGATTTAGACCTCGTTTTAGGGTCAAACTTAAGAACAAATTATATATTCGCACTCGTGGGCTTATGGGTGATTGGGTTATGGTCCGAGCCTTGTGTTTGGACCATATGGGCCCGATATCGAATTTTGGTAATTTTGGAAGAATGATGGGAAATTCATTTCTAGACAATGAGATTGTGTTTTTGAGCTCTTATTGATACTGTTGAACTAAATTGTGCCTAGATATTATTGTTTCGGAGTTGGATTCTAAAGGAAAGGCGATTTTAGAGCCTTGATTGCTATCTTTTGGACCGAGGTAAATATTTGATCTAACTTTGGCTTGAGGAAATAGGATTAGAGTGTTATAATTTGCTATTTGCTAAATGATTGAGTGTGGTGTATAGGCATGGTGACGAGTATCTATACACTGGTGTCTAGCATGACCGTGGGTCTTTGTTTGTACTTAGTTTTTGGTATATTTTGGGACTCTTCCAAGCTAAATAGTGATTTCTGCATAATGTGAAGAGTTTGAGGATAAATTATGAATTGTGAATACTTTGGAGTCTTGGCTCGAACGATAAAAATACTATTGAGTAAGAAATGAAAGTATTGGAAAGAGACGTGATAAATCCCTTGCCGGGATAGTTTGAGTATATTGAATATCTCTCTTGTCGGGATGTGAAAGTTGTTGTTATTGCTCCCTTGCCGGGACTCAGCTATTTATTTGTGTTTTTCCCTTGCCAAGACATTTCTTGTTATTGTTTATTTCCCTCGCCCGTTTGGTTGTGTTTGCTATTTGGGTGAGGAAGAGTGATAATGCACGAACGGTCATTCCGTGCCATTTTATTTGCATGAAGGGTCATTCTGTGCCATGAAATGAGAGCTATGTGAGGGAAAGCATGAATGGTGATGTCGTGCATTTTATTTGATTTCTTTGGGTGAGGATGAGAGTGTAGACACGTAATTTTTGACCTTACCCCACATTTAACCCATTTTAGCGTAGAATAATTAATTTAGGACTAATATAGTTATTTACACTAATTTTAACTCTTTTACATTATTTTTATCATAAAATTGAAAAATACAAAAAAATAGTTTCATATTATATATATATAATTTAGTTTAATTAATTAAACTAATTTTTTTACATTATTTTTATCATAAAATTAAAAAATACAAAAAAAATAGTTTCATATTATATATATATATATAATTTAGTTTAATTAATTAAATTAATTTTTGCATTACGTAATATATTTATCTTATTTTAAAAGTAATTTAATTAAGGCTTGGGTATTTGTTTTTAACCCAATGTTAAGGCCCAAATATGAGGCCCAAACACCTTACCCAACACCCCTAACCCATTTTCAACCCAGTCCAAACCCATTGACCCGCCCCAATTTCCTTTCAAATTTGAACCATCCATCACCTTAGATCCTACGGCCTAGATTTAACCCCCACACCTAAGAAACAACCCCTATAGCCGCCCACCCCATCAACAACAAGACACAAAAAAAAAACTACCCAACCGCAACAGTAAAAAAACCAGCCCCCAACATCTCTCCTTCTTCATAACAACAAAGAAAAAAACCCTAGCACACAAGAGGAGAGCCGCCAGCCTCCATCTCCAAATTCCAGGAAGCAGCCGCCACACACCAGTCAACCTTACACCAACCTCACTGCACGAAGCCGCCGACCACCAACTCTACCAGCCTGTCAGCCGTAACGCCACCAACAGTCTCAACGCCATAGCCGCCGGCGGGTGTTCCCTTCCAGTCGACCACGTTCGTCGTCAACCACTCATCGCCGTCCTCCACCAGTCCACTATCTTAACTCCATCACGTCACACCAAAACTCGCTGGAAACCAGTAACAACAACTACCATGACTCGCCGGAAATCCAGCAGAAACTTTGAGCATGAACTAAAATGGATGGGATCTAATTTGTTGTTCGGCTTTGAGTCCGATTGAGGTCACCGGCAGGTCGAGCTCGAGTTCGCCGGCAAGTTTCAGTCCGCTAGGTTGTTGTTCAATTGCCAATCCGAGTTTCCGGCTGGGTCTGACATTTGCATTGTGAAGTTGCCATACAATGAAACTTCAGGTTCATTAACGTCGATTTCTCATATCCTTTCTACTCATTGTTTGCTTAAAACGATGCTCTATTGTTTGGTTTATTTCATCCGTTCTTGTCAATTGGCTTGCTTCCTGTTTGGTTAGCTTTTAATTGCATGTGTCACGACCCAAACTGGAGGACCATGACTAGCACCCGACCATACTTGCCAAGCACCAATGTACCTTTTATCTAACCTTCTTTATTATCTTTTAGGCTGACTAGACCAATATAAATGGTAGACATGGATCATGAACAACCAACAATAAAATATGATTGCATGAACCTACATAACATGGGATGACCAGACAATCAAGAAACATGGTACAAGCTTCCACGCTAAAATGAAAGACTATACAACAAAAACCAGCCGACAAGGCATACCAAACTATACATGAGTCAACACTTGTCTATGAGCCTCTAAAGGAACATAAGTGCTGCAACATAGTCGGAACAGGGCCCCGACATACCCATAATGTCTATAACAAAAATCCATACCAAGACCAAGGCAAGTCCGGAGAAGGGATCTCGCCAATCACCGCTGAACTGGACAACCTACTGTGATGGGGGAGCTACACCTGCCTGTCTATCAGGACCTGCAGCACGACATGCAGCGTCCACAAATAAAAGGACGTCGGTACGAATAAAGTACTGAGTATGTAAGGCAGAGAACCATAAATATGAACAACAATGTGAGCAGGGATAGAGAATATACAACCTGTAACATCTGAGTACCTCTGAGGGCTACTGACATGAAATACATGATACATATGTATAAATACATAATCTTTTAAAACATACGCCTCTGTGGGCATCATCATTATCATATCGTACCCGGCCGTAATAGGCTCGGTAAAAACATACCCGGCCATTATAAGGCTCGGTAGAATCGTACCCGGCCACGTGGAGCTCGGTAAAACCCAACTGATCGGTGGTTGCACAATAGGTGCCGTACCCGGCCGACTATAGCGCGGCTCGGTAGAGTAAAATAGATACATATATATAATGCATGCTCGACTCATGGAAACACCTTGTAGACCTTTCGGAGTGACGTAAGGTCGGTATCCTATGTACACCTTATTAGGACTAACTCTTCACTATGAACCTTATAGGAATCAGGAAGTACCAACAAGATTGATAACATAAGAATAAGAGAAGCAACATCAACATCAATTGTTCCATAAGAGGGGAACATGTAAGTACTGCTTAGCTTCTAAGAATAGAGTATCTTTGGAAGCTCGTTCATTACATTATGTACAATCGGAGTCGTGCAAAGAAGGAAAAGGATAGCCACACATACCTTGTATATACTGCCACAACCTCAAGCTATGCAAACGTCACGACTCCTTAGTCTACAATAGGAGAAATGACACTATCGTTAACGTTTAAGCGTCGCAACTATTATGTACCAACCACAATCTATTTTGTGATGAAACGGACAGCACCTCCCCTATATATAGGACTTCAAACCATTCAAAACAATCACCAAACAGCCTAAACAACATCAATAATAAACATATTGAGCCTTCCAAAACAGTCCACACACAACCTAATCACATCATACATATGACGGCCACTATAGTCGTATCAAACGACCCAAAAATATTACCAAGAACTAGCAAACCACAACCCAACATATATATGGTGTTTCTCCACACCCTGCCTCCTCCAAAACTCCACAAAACAGTAATAAAAAACGCAGCCCAACAGCAACACAAAACAGTCCACAAAACAGTCCGCTACAAGTGAATAACTTGAACTCACGGCTTCCGATCACCGTCCCGTGAGTTCTTACATGTATATAACGAATTGCCATGAATTTACAGCAGAATAAATGTATGAAATATAGCAGTAAACTCACCTTTGTTGTTGGATAACTCAGCCTTTAACTTGGTTCTTCAAACTCTAGTGTTTACCCCCAATTTGAACTTGAAAGAGAGGGAAAATCAATTAGGGTTTGTGGATAATTTTTGGGAGGAATTTTGCAGAGTCTTAGGTCTGGTTATTTGTGAAATATAAAGAGGTATATATTGCAGAAGATAAGCCTTTTAATGGGCTGCTTTTCTGACCCGAAATTCCCTCTTTTGGGCCGACATTTAACCAAGTAGGTGACTCACCTACTTGCACCTAGCAGCTTGTGCAGTCTCACGAAAATGTCTATATCTCTCTATTCCAATGTCGTATTGCTAAACCGTTTAATGCGTTGGAAACTAGACTCATAGATCTTCAATTTGGTGGGTAGATCACCCCGTAATTCCAAGTATATTGGAAGAAATACTTAATAACATTTGACCTAATGTTTAGGTAAAACTATGAACCTAAGTTGCAACAACTTTTGTCGACTTTTGTTTCATAACTCGTTTGACTTCAAGAATTATGATATGGATATTATATGATTCAAATACCTTAAATCATGACCTCCTAAGTATACTAATCATTTATAGGTTTACCCAAAAGTACGAGTTACAACATCCTTGATTCGTTTAACGTCTAATACTTGTTAATCACCCTTATGCACCCTTGTATCACTTAAGATTAATCGGATTAACTTCTTATCATCTCTAGGATAATTCCTTCTTGGATTTGTGTTATCTAACTTATGGAATGAACTAACGTGTGTGGATATGGGTTATAACACCCTCCCCCTTAGGAACATTCGTCCTCGAATGTAAGGGTTTATGGGGAGTCCAAATCATCGTGGATTCTAGCGGAAATTTTTGGTCAATTTTCCCCTATAAAATGGTCACTAGAAAAATTTGCAATCAGTGAAGCTCAAAGTATGACCACACAAGGCTACACAAAGCATTATGGACATGGACATTATTTACATATCACCACTTTGTATTAAGGAAGAGAGTTCTCAAGTTATTGCTTACCTCGTAAAGCCATTTCACCTTTATAATGTATCTTGCGTTCCACCAACATCCTTGTTATCATCATTCCGGAATAGGTAAGGGTATTTAGACTTCATCTCTTCTTCCGCTTCCCATGTCATTTCTTTCATATTCTTGTTCCTCCACAATACTTTGACGGAAGCTACATCTTTTGTTCTCAGCTTGCGGACTTGTCGATCTAATATGGCCACTGGCACTTCTTCATATGATAGATCCTCCGTAACTTGAACATCTTTGATAGGGACAACTCGAGAAGGGTCTCCAATACATTTCCTCAACATAGATACATGGAATACCGGGTGGACAAATTCAAATTCGGATGGCAATTCTAACTCATAAGCAACTTGTCCAATTCGTTGAAGAATTTTATACGGACCGATATACCTTGGACTCAGCTTACCTTTCTTCCCAAAACGCATAACACCCTTCATTGGTGAAATCCTCAGGAAAACCCAATCACCAACCTCAAATTCTAAATCACGACGTCGGACATCGGAATAAGACTTTTGCCTGCTTTGTGCCGTCCTCAATCGTTCCTGTATCACTTTCACCTTCTCAATGGCTTGGTGAATCAAATCTGGCCCATATAATTCTGTTTCACCGACTTCAAACCATCCAACTGGTGATCTACATCTCCTCCCATATAGTGCCTCATATGGGGCCATTTTAATACTGGAATGGTAGCTATTATTATAGGCAAATTCTATGAGTGGAAGATGGTCATCCCAATTTTTCTTAAAATCTAGAACACATGCTCGTAGCATATCTTCCAATGTCCGAATGGTACGTTCAGCCTGTCCGTCAGTCTGCGGATGAAATGCAGTGCTGAGATTCACCTGTGTGCCTAAACCTTTCTGAAAAGACCTCCAAAAGTTAGCCGTAAATTGAGCTCCTCGATCCGATATAATAGATACCGGCACACCATGAAGCCTAACAATCTCCTTGATATACAACTTCGCATAATCTTCAGCCGAGTAAGTTGTCTTAACTGGCAGAAAATGAGCACATTTTGTAAGTCGATCAACTATCACCCAGATAGAGTCAAACTTATGATAAGATCAAGGTAATCCAATAACGAAGTCCATATTAATCACCTCCCATTTCCAGGTCGGAATTTCTATATTCTGAAGCAATCCACCGGGTTTCTGATGTTCTATCTTTACTTGTTGACAATTGGGACACTGGGCTACAAATTCCGCAATAGACTTTTTCATGTTATCCCACCAATACTGCTCCTTGACATCATGATACATCTTTGTTGAGCCGGGATGGATGGAATATCGGGATTGATGAATTTCATTCATAATCTTTTCTCGCAACCCTTCTACATTCGGCACACATAATCGGCCCTGGTATCTCGGTGCCCCATCTCCTCCGATCTCAAAAGCCGTAATTTTACACTGCTGAATGTTCTCTCTCAATCGTAGTAAGATAGGATCTTCATATTGTCGTGCTTTTACCTCTGCTACCAAAGATGATTCTGATGTATTCTGTACAGTAACACTTCCGTCATCAGAGTCTAACAATCTGATTCTCATATTGGCTAGCTGATGAAGCTCTTTAGTCAACCCCCATCTACCTGCATCAATATGTACTAAGCTTCCCATTGACTTACGGCTGAGAGCATCTGCCACAACATTGGCTTTACCGGGATGATACAATATCTCGACGTCGTAGTCCTTCAGTAATTCAAGCCACCTACGCTGCCTCAAATTCAACTCTTTTTGCTTGAAGATGTATTGTAGACTCTTGTGATCTGTGTAGATGTCAACATGGACGCCGTATAAGTAGTGCCGCCATATCTTCAAAGCATATATTACTGCAACCAATTCCAAATCATGGGTTGGATAATTCTTTTCATGCTTCTTCAATTGTCTTGATGCATATGAAATCACCTTCCCATGCTGCATCAACACGCACCCCAAACCTATACCCGAGGTATCACAATATACCACATATCCTTCTGTTCCTTCAGGGAGAGTGAGCACCGGTGCGGATGTCAATCGATCCTTCAGCTCCTGAAAACTACGTTCACAAGTGTTAGACCATTGGAACTTGGTAGCTTTCTGTGTTAACTTAGTCAATGGTGCTGATATAGAGGAAAACCCTTCTACAAATCGCCTATAATATCCTGCTAGCCCTAGGAAGCTACGAACTTCTGATGGTGTTGTAGGTCTCGGCCAATTCTTTACTGCATCAATCTTCCGAGTGTCGACACTAATACCCTCGTCAGATATCACATGGCCAAGGAATGCTACTGAGTTCAGCCAGAATTCACATTTGGCGAGCTTAGCATATAACTTATGATCCTGAAGCATCTGTAATACTATCCGCAAGTGGCTCGCATGTTCCTCCTCCGAACGAGAATACACCAGAATGTCATCAATGAATACAATCACGAACACATCAAGATAGGGCCTGAATACAGTATTCATGAGATCCATAAAAGCTGTTGGGGCATTTGTTAGCCCGAACGACATCACCAAGAACTCAAAGTGCCCATATCTTGTCCGAAAGGCCGTCTTTGGAATATCCTTCTCCTTAACCCTCACCTGATGATATCCTAAACGTAAGTCAATCTTGGAGAAATACTTGGCACACCCTGGAGTTGGTCAAATAGGTCGTCAATTCTTGGAAGTGGATACTTGTTCTTTATAGTAAACTTATTCAACTGCCGATAGTCGATACACATCCGTAATGACCCATCTTTCTTCCGCACGAATAGGATTGGAGCACCCCAAGGTGAAGTGCTAGGCCTAATGAAGCCCTTATCCAGCAAGTCCTTTAACTGCGCCTTCAACTCTCGCAGCTCTGCCGGGGCCATTCTATATGGAGGGATAGAGATCGGTTGAGTGTCAGGCAAGACATCAATGCTAAACTCAATCTCCCTTTCTGGAGGAAGGCCTGGGAGTTCATTTGGGAAAACATCTGGAAATTCATTGACCACGGGGATAGATTGTAGAGTAGGCAGCTTCACCTCGGCATCCCTAACGCGAACAAGATGATAAATGTAACCTTTTGAGATCATTTTCCTTGCCTTAAGATAGGAAATAAACCTACCTTTCGATGTAGCAATGTTCCCCTTCCATTCAATGATGGGTTCACCAGGAAATTGAAACTTAACCATCTTCATACGACAATCAACATTTGCATAGCATGAGGCCAACCAGTCCATTCCCAGTATCACATCAAAATCAACCATTTCTAACTCAAATAAATCTGCCGAGGTTTGACGACTACAAATCATCACAGTGCAACCTCTATATACCCTTCTAGCAATCAGAGAATCTCCTATTGGAGTAGATACCGCAAGGGGTTTACTTATCAATTCAGGTTCAATGCCAAACTTATTAGCCACAAAGGGTGTAACATATGATAATGTAGATCCCGGATCAATCAACGCATATACATCATAAGAAAACACGGATAATATACCTGTAACAACATCTGGAGACGACTCGAGATCCTGTCGACCTACTAGAGCATATGTTCGATTTTGAGCACCACTCGAACTCGGTCCTGCACCTCTACCTCTACCACGACCTGTCGACTGCTGAAAACCCCGTGCTGGAGGTCGAACTGATGAGGAAGAACCAGACACAGATCTAGTCGGTTGAGCCATACCATCACCTCCCCGGTTAGGACAATCCCTCATCATATGGCCGGGCTGTCCGCAAGAATAACACGCATCAGAACCTCGACGGCACAGTCCAAAGTGGGCCTTGCCGCACTGATCACAACGTGGTGTTGGGGGTTTCGTCTGACTAGTATCCCTGTGATGTTGCGATCCAGATGCCTGCGAACTCTGACCCTGACCAGAATAGGATCGATCATATCGAGGCCTCTGAAACTGTGGAGGAGCACTAGCTACAGATGGCGCCGAACTCCTCGAAGACTGGGGCCTAGCGCTGCCTCTTAAGTCATCAGAATACCTTGCAAATCTCGCCCTCTTACGCTGGCCCCTATCCTGCTCCCTATCTGCCCTCTGCTGGCGCTTACGATCCTCTAGGGTCTGAGCATAAGCTTGAATACGGGAAATATCTATGCCTTCTACCAAGGAGGCTGTCATACACTCATTAATCAGATGGGGTCCCAACCCGTTCACGAACAAATGCACCTTATCACTCATCTCGGCCACCATATGGGGAGCATACCTTGCTAAAGAATCAAACCGCATACTATACTCTCGCACACTCATATTACCTTGTCTAAGGTTCAAGAACTTATCAACTCTAGCTCGTCGTATCTCAACTGGAAAATAGTGACGAAGAAAGGCCTCAGAAAAATCCTTCCACACAGCTGGAGGAGCGTTCGGACCCCTGGATCTCTCCCAACTATCATACCAAAGAACCGCTAAATCTCGTAGCCGATAAGAAGCCAACTCTACTACCTCTGTATTACTAACATGCATAAGCCGTAGTGTACGATGAACCTGGTCAATAAAAGTCTGTGGATCCTCCTTGGGGTCTGATCCGGTAAACACTGGAGGGTCTAAATTAATAAAATCACGAACTCTTGTACTAAGTGGTTTATCAGCAGCACCTGTATTCTGCCTCTGAGCCTGAGCAGCTACCAAGCTAGTCAATAACTACAAAGCACTCCGCATATCCTGGTCTATAGTGCCAGACGGAGGAGCTGGAGGTGTTGGGTGCCACCTAATATCCTCTGGAGGAGACGGAGTAGATGAGGTATGAGACGGCATCTCACTCCGAGCCTCACTTTGGCCTGCTCTGGCTTGGGGCACCTGACAGGTACCCTCTCCCGCAGCTGTATCAAGCCGTCTACTAATTGTTTGTTTCCTAGGCGAAGGCATTGCTGAAAGAAAACAAGGTGAATATTAGAGACGAACACTTACGACTCAACTCTATGCACGATCTAGATTCGGGAAGAAGGTAACAACCCTAGATGTCATGTAGCCTCCCGATTATAAATGTGGCGCGCTACACATCCATAATCAAGACTCTACTAGACACGGCTCATAGACAATCCCTAGGACAGACTTGCTCTGATACCAAGTTTGTCACGACCCAAACCGGAGGACCATGACTAGCACCCGACCATACTTGCCAAGCACCAACGTACCTTTTATCTAACCTTCTTTATTATCTTTTAGGCTGACTAGACCAATATAAATGGTAGACATGGATCATGAACAACCAACAATAAAATATGATTGCATGAACCTACATAACATGGGATGACCAGACAATCAAGAAACATGGTACAAGCTTCCACGCTAAAATGAAAGACTATACAACAAAAACCAGCCGACAAGGCATACCAAACTATACATGAGTCAACACTTGTCTATGAGCCTCTAAAGGAACATAAGTCCTGCAACATAGTCGGAACAGGGCCCCGACATACCCATAATGTCTATAACAAAAATGCATACCAAGACCAAGGCAAGTCCGGAGAAGGAATCTCGCCAATCACCGCTGAACTGGACAACCTACTGTGATGGGGGAGCTACACCTGCCTGTCTATCAGGACCTGCAGCACGACATGCAGCGTCCACAAATAAAAGGACGTCAGTACGAATAAAGTACTGAGTATGTAAGGCAGAGAACCATAAATATGAACAACAATGTGAGCAGGGATAGAGAATATACAACCTGTAACATCCGAGTACCTCTGAGGGCTACTGACATGAAATACATGATACATATGTATAAATACATAATCTTTTAAAACATACGCCTCTGTGGGCATCATCATTATCATATCGTACCCGGCCGTAATAGGCTCGGTAAAAACATACCCGACCATTATAAGGCTCGGTAGAATCGTACCCGGCCACGTGGAGCTCGGTAAAACCCAACTGATCAGTGGTTGCACAATAGGTGCCGTACCCGGCCGACTATAGCGCGGCTCGGTAGAGTAAAATAGATACATATATATAATGCATGCTCGACTCATGGAAACACCTTGTAGACCTTTCGGAGTGACGTAAGGTCGGTATCCTATGTACACCTTATTAGGACTAACTCTTCACTATGAACCTTATAGGAATTAGGAAGTACCAACAAGATTGATAACATAAGAATAAGAGAAGCAACATCAACATCAATTGTTCCATAAGAGGGGAAATGATGTAAGTACTGCTTAGCTTCTAAGAATAGAGTATCTTTGGAAGCTCGTTCATTACATTATGTACAATCGGAGTCGTGCAAAGAAGGAAAAGGATAACCACACATACCTTGTATATACTGCCACAACCTCAAGCTATGCAAACGTCACGACTCCTTAGTCTACAATAGGAGAAATGACACTATCGTTAACGTTTAAGCGTCGCAACTATTATGTACCAACCACAATCTATTTTGTGATGAAACGGACAGCACCTCCCCTATATATAGGACTTCAAACCATTCAAAACAATCACCAAACAGCCTAAACAACATCAATAATAAACATATTGAGCCTTCCAAAACAGTCCACACACAACCTAATCACATCATACATATGACGGCCACTATAGTCGTATCAAACGACCCAAAAATATTACCAAGAACTAGCAAACCACAACCCAACATATATATGGTGTTTCTCCACACCCTGCCTCCTCCAAAACTCCACAAAACAGTAATAAAAAACGCAGCCCAACAGCAACACAAAACAGTCCACAAAACAGTCCGCTACAAGTGAATAACTTGAACTCACGGCTTCCGATCACCGTCCCGTGAGTTCTTACATGTATATAACGAATTGCCATGAATTTACAGCAGAATAAATGTATGAAATATAGCAGTAAACTCACCTTTGTTGTTGGATAACTCAGCCTTTAACTTGGTTCTTCAAACTCTAGTGTTTACCCCCAATTTGAACTTGAAAGAGAGGGAAAATCAATTAGGGTTTGTGGATAATTTTGGGAGGAATTTTGCAGAGTCTTAGGTCTGGTTATTTGTGAAATATAAAGAGGTATATATTGCAGAAGATAAGCCTTTTAATGGGCTGCTTTTCTGACCCGAAATTCCCTCTTTTGGGCCGACATTTAACCAAGTAGGTGACTCACCTACTTGCACCTAGCAGCTTGTGGAGTCTCACGAAAATGTCTATATCTCTCTATTCCAATGTCGTATTGCTAAACCGTTTAATGCGTTGGAAACTAGACTCATAGATCTTCAATTTGGTGGGTAGATCACCCCGTAATTCCAAGTATATTGGAAGAAATACTTAATAACATTTGACCTAATGTTTAGGTAAAACTATGAACCTAAGTTGCAACAACTTTTGTCGACTTTTGTTTCATAACTCGTTTGACTTCAAGAATTATGATATGGATATTATATGATTCAAATACCTTAAATCATGACCTCCTAAGTATACTAATCATTTATAGGTTTACCCAAAAGTACGAGTTACAACATCCTTGATTCGTTTAACGTCTAATACTTGTTAATCACCCTTATGCACCCTTGTATCACTTAAGATTAATCAGATTAACTTCTTATCATCTCTAGGATAATTCCTTCTTGGATTTGTGTTATCTAACTTATGGAATGAACTAACGTGTGTGGATATGGGTTATAACAGCATGTCACCATTATTCATTTAGAGTTTTAATTCCTCACATGTTTAGATGTTTAAAGAGATTCGATTAACGTTTTAGGTGGATTCAAAGTTAAGTAATTTAGATGTTTAAAGAGATACTTTTCTCACTTGCATGAACTTTTTGATAAAACTACAAATTTATTTTGCAATTGATCCCTTCTTTTCTTATCATAGTAGAACAAAGAAAGTTATTATTTGAGCTTAATTTGTTCTGCTTAAATATAAAAATAGTGGCTAAATGACTGTACATATATGGATATAATTAATTTTTTTAACAAATGAAGCATCGGAATGTTTATTTTCTTTATTCCTACAGAAAATTACAGACGATAATGACATGATGTCTCCATTGAATACGTATGACAAGAGGACAAGATTGCGGCATTATTATATGACGATATGAGTTGTCAACTCTAGAGCAACAAAGTTTGCAAAATAGTTAAAAAAGAAAAACATCCATGATTGGCTGCAGTGAAGTGAATTTACCTATTCGATTACAAATTTTCATAGTCAGGTATGTTTTGGAAGGAAACGCTTTTATTTTTTGGACAAATTCTGAGTTGTAGTATAAGAATGTAAGTATTGATCCAGATTCTTTTTGAAGAATATGTATTTAAATCATTATATACTTGACTCCTTCTGTTAGGGATATATTTATGCAACATATTAGTTGTTTGAACTAATCGAATTTTTATTCTTAATTATCATTCAAGCTTTATCCCCTATCACATGCAATTACGATTATATTCGTGATTGAATTAATAGGAAGTTAGTGTACCTTCTTCGTTACTGTAATTTTATTGCCGTTGAAAGTTGAATTCTACTTGGTTGGAATGTTTGACATGGAATGTATCATGGAGATTCTATTGTTGTTGCTCTATACACGTTTATCTCTATGATAGAGAAATGTTTCTGAATAATTTAATTTATAGAATTCATGGATACTTCTCTATTTAGTTTGATTCTAACTTATAGGAATTCAAAAATATAAAAATGTCATCAAGTCTTGATGAAAGTTTTTTCATCACTATTTCTTAATCATAATTTATCCTCCATGAAACATATATGACAATTTGAGTTAAATATTTAGAGGAATACGTTTCAATAACTTTATTTGCCATTATGAGTCTCTTAGAAGCAGAATAAGATTTTTCTTATATTTAATTTGGTGGTTATACATTGTGACAAATTAAAACTTAATTTAGTTCTTTATTCTTCACTTAGGATTTTTCTGTTATTCTGTTGGTACGCAAACATCAAACAGAAAAATCAAAAAAAAAAAAAAAATCGATGCAATCATGGAGGGATTATCAATTCAAGCTGCAATTTGACTGATGAATACAAATAAATGGCATGTAAAAGATTTTTAGAAACAAGTGAAAGGAATTCATCTATTTGTGTTTTGGTTTAATTCTTTTGAACATGACAGCTAAATTTTCACTTTAATATACATCTTTTCTGTTATCGTTCCCGTTCATTTTTCCATTGAATTAGTTGGCACATCATACGTGTATATAAGAGAACACCAGAAAGTTTTAAGGAAAGAGACCTTTTCACTAAAGTAACAAGGAAAGGAAACGACATATATTATTTCTACAAAAAATAATTTTTTTGTATCTGTATAGTCATTATAGTATATCAAACAGTCTCAATTAATCAAACAGACTCAATATGCTTTGTAGTCGTTTCGATTTCTGGACTTTTATTCGATGCAATCATGGAGGGTTTATCAATTCAAGCTGCAATTTGACTGATGAATACAAATAAATGGTATGTAAAAGATTTTTAGAAACAAGTGAAAGAAATTCATCTATTTGTGTTTTGGTTTAATTCTTTTGAACATGGCGACTAAATTTTCACTTTAATATACATCTTTTTTATTATTGCTCCCCGTTCATTTTTCCATTGAATTGGTCCGCACAACGCGCGTGTACGTATACTAGTTATAAATATAAGAGGAACACCGGAAATTTTTAAGGAAAGAGACCCTTTCACAAACATAATAAAATTAAAGTAGCAATGAAAGGAAACGACATATATTATTTCTACAAAAAATAATATTTTTGTATCTGTATAGTCATTATAGTAAATCAAACAGTCTCAATTAATCAAACAGACTCCGTATGCATTGTAGTCGTTTCGATTTCTAGACTTTTATTCTTCTGCTTCTTTGTTTGTCTAAACTCTCCGTAGAAGTATGAGACGAAACCCCAAAGAGAAAGAAAAAGAGCAAGGCCCTTTTCACCTGAAAAATTTTCCCTATAAAAAACTACAGCTAATACTTCAGTAACCGGAAGTAAAACTGCGATCATGACCCCGGACATCAAAGAGGAAGAGCAGTAAATAACTCCAATGACACCCACAAAGAAGCATTGCCAAATAACGGCAGTCCATACTATCACTGTATAATATCTAGCTTCTCCGAGATTAAATTGTTTAGCCTCACTTGATATTGCCTGCAAATTTGATCAATATATTAGTCCTTGCTCTTTAAAGATATTGTCTATAGCTAAAACAAAATTGAATCCAGTAGTACCTAGTTTCATATATTTTTGACATATCCAAATTAAATATGACGCGTCATATACATAAAATGTCTCAGTCAACCCAAACCCACGGTATTGATGTACGTCAAATTTTAAAAATGTTACAGAAGAGTATAATTTAGCGTTTCGAGCTGATTTCTTCTTTAATGTCCCACTGCTGAACTCAAACTCACAACTCATTTCAAGCTTTTGTTCTTTGCCTTGTCATTAAGATTAAGTAAAGGAATTGAAATAAGAAGAAAAACAAAAAGAAGTTTCCAACGAATATAAGAAATCCTAGAAGATGGAGTATTAAACGCCAATACCTCACCTAAAGAGAAGTTTATAGACTTGTCTTTTGAAGGCCTTATGTATCTAATGGTAATTAATACCAAGCGAGAGAAATATGATTCTCTCTATTTCTGGGACACGAATTTACAGGGGAAGACAATATGCATGTGTAGCAATGAGTTATAGGGGAAGAAAAAAGTACCTGAAAATCGTTATTGACGATCATTCCTACCGTGCAAAAAACAGTAGCAGCAAGACACATGACCATCTGAATCTCTAACACCAACGTCGCAGTAATAGCTTGTTTTGCCTTCAAGTAAATCAACTCAATGCAAGGCAAAATGACTCCATATAAAGCTGCCGCCAGAAGTGTCATCATAAAACCAAGAATATAGGCTTTACTTGTCACACCTTCTGGTCGATCACCATTAGATCGAATACCCAATAAAACAGCACCAACTGTCAACAAAATCACTGCATTGATGGAGTAGGGTGTGAACTTCAACTTTACTATAAAGAAAGCGCCTACTCCTGTGAAGGCAAGTTGAGCAGCAAGAAGAAGTGAAGAGGTTGACACAGGGAGTTTTGACCCGCCCCACGAATAAAGAAAATCATCAAGGCCAGTTACAACGCCAATAACGAACGATGCAATGAAAATTCTGGGTGTTATAAAGTAAAACTTGGTATTTGAACCTTCGATTTTTCGACGATAAAAGTATAGGATAGCAAGAGGTATAAGAGTGAGTGGCCATCCAGCAGTTTGTAACCAACTGCTGAACCATACCAGTGAACCTCCTTCGACATAATATAGACGCATCATTAAAGGGCCACCACAGATACCAACAGCGAGTATAAGACAACTAATCAAAAGGAGGATTCTCCTCATGTTGGTGCTTAATCCTTTATGTTCCATATTAATTTTCAAGAGATTTGGATGCTAAGTTGGAGTATCTTGCTGCTCAGACTGAATGGTTTTCTTTTCCAAATGTTGGATATTTGGATGAGATTTGTAGCCCTCTATTTATAATTGAGAAAAAACTTGGTATATTCCATTTCTATCTCACGTATCGTATGGCCCCGCCAAAGCTGAAAGAGTTAAATGACCAGTTGCAAGATTTGCTAGAGAAGGGTATCTTCAGGCCTAGCGTTTCCCCTTGGGGTGCGCCGGTTCTATTTGTGAAGAAAAATGATGGATCGATGAGGATATGCATTGATTACCGGCAGTTGAACAAGGTGACGATAAAGAACAAGTATTGACTGTCGAGGAATGATGATTTCTTTGACCAATTGCAGGGTGCGAAGGTATTTTCAAAGATAGATTTGAGATTGGGCTACCATCAGCTGAGGATTAGGGCGTCTGATGTCCCTAAGACAGCATTTCGCACTTGGTACGGGCATTATGAGTTTTGGTCATGTCATTTGGGTTGACCAATGCCCAGCAGCATTTATGGAGTTGATGAACCGAGTGTTCAGGCCTTATTTAGACTAATTCGTGATAGTCTTTATTGATGATATTCTTGTGTACTCCCGCAGTCAGGAAGAGCATGAGCAGCACCTCAGAGTGGTTCTTCATACTCTGAAGGATAGTCAGTTGTATGCGAAGTTCTCGAAGTGCGAGTTTTGGTTGATTTCAGTTGCATTTCTGGGTCATGTAGTATCAGTAGAGGGCATTCAGGTACACCCGAAGAAGATTTAGGCAGTTAAGAATTTGGCCTCGACCAGCTTCAGTGATTGAGATTCAGAGTTTCTTAGAGTTAGCAGGATATTATTGTCGATTCGTGGAATGGTTTTTTATCTATAGCAGCCTCGTTGACCAAGTTGACCTAGAAGGGTGCCCTGTTCAGGTGGTCAAACGAGTGCGAGGAGAGCTTTCAAAAGCTCAAGACAGCTCTGACTACGGCACCGATATAGGTTCAGGGCCTTATAGAGTTTATTGTGCTTCCCCAATTGGGCTTGGCTCAGTATTGATGCAGGATGGCAAGGTCATTGCTTATGCTTCGAGGTAGTTGAAGATTCTTAAGAAGAATTACCCAGTCCATGATCTAGAGTTGGCAACCATTATTCATGCTTTGATGATTTGGAGGCATTACTTTAATGGTGTGACGTGTGAGGTGTACACTAATCATAAGATTTTGCAATACTTGTTCAAGCAGAAAGAGTTGAACTTGAGGCAGCAGACATCGTTGGAGCTATTGAAGTATTATGATGTTACTATTTTGTACCACCCGGGGAGAGCCAATGTGGTGGCAGGTGCATTGAGTAGGAACTCAGCTAGCATGGGTTGTCTTACTTATGTTCCGGTCAGCCATAGATCGCTTGCTGTGGATATTCAGGGCTTGGCCAATCAGTTTGTGAGGTTGGACATTTCTGAGCCTAGCCGAGTTTTAGCTTGCACGATCGCTCGTTCTTCATTATTTTAACGTATCCGTGATCGGCAGTTTGATGATCCTCATTTGGGTGTCCTGAGAGACCCGGTGCAGCGTGGAGGTTCCATGAATGTGACTTTAGATATGGAAGGTATTTTGAGGTTGTAGGGGCGAGTTTGTTCACCTAGTAGCGGGTTTTGAGCTGATTGAAGGTATTACTATTGAAGCCGAGTAAGGTGACCGCCTGCGTTCGCGGCACCGAATTTCTTCTTTTTGATTCTAAATTTAATCCATGTATTATAGACCTTGTAGTTGTAATAAAAATTCATCTAGATGCTCGTGACTTGTGACACCCTGGTCGGGTTGTGTTGGGGTGTAAATATCTGTTATTAATGTCATTTAGTCGTGTTTATCCATTTATTTATGTCTAATAATTGTTAAAGAGACGAATTGGGTTAGTTGGATGGCCTTGTCTTTACGAGAGGCACTATCACGACCGGATTGGAAATCGGGTCGTGACAGTCCCGTAAGTATTTCTCGAGACTTAAGCAATTCTTTCAACTTCTCTACTTAGTGTTGTCGACGTATTTCCTTGCGTTTAAAATATGCACTAATAGTATTCAATGTGTTAGTGACAACATCAAAAAAATTACTTACATCTGGATGCTTTTTATAAAGAGTTGCAAGTGTTAATTGAAACTGATGGGTAAAATAATAAACACAATAGGCAGATGGAACATCTTGTAAAATCAAAGGCTTTATGCCATTTATTCTTCCTTGCATATTACTAGCTCCATCTTAACCTTGTCCACGTAGCTTGGATGAGCTTAACATGATCCAAAAGCAAATTATAAATTATTTTCAGTAATGTTAGTGCATATGCATCATTCACATAGACAATATCCAAAAAGCGCACAATCACCTCCCCTCTTTTGTTAACATATCGTATAACAAGTCTCATTTGCTCTTTATGTGAGATGTCCTTTGATTCATCAACCAATATCCCAAAAAAGTCATCATCCAAATCTTGGATAATAAGTTTAATCGTTTCTTTAGCACATGCATCCACAATATCCTTTTGAATTGCTGGACAAATCATCATATCATTTTTTGGAGCTTTATATAATATTACCTTTCCCACATCGGAATGCTTGTCCTTATGAAATTCCAAAAGTTCAACAAAAAGACCTTTGTATTAGGAATCTTCACTTTCATTATGATCATGAAATGACAATCCATTTCTAAAGAGAAATCTTACCACATCAAGGGACGCATTTAAGCGTATCTGATGATCAGTTTTTACTTTCTCACTTTGCTTGTGAAAAGAAGATTGAATCGATTGTTCTTAATTTATCAAATCTTGCATCCTATTAAAATATTTATGATGGATACTGCTTAGTTCCCCGACATGCATTTTAAGTCTTTCTGTATCCTTGTTCCAACCCTTAAAATCATCTTTTGTATTCAATCTTAAATAAATAACAACACAAACAGAATGCAACATACCTTTTATGCTATATTCCAACCATTAAGAATATGGACCCTTAAACCAATTGGGTTCATGTGAATCACATTTTTTACAGTAAATCCGCCTCTGCACCAACTCTATTGAGCCACCTCTAACTTACGGTACAACACCTCCAAAAATATAATTAGTTAAGAAATATCCATGAAACTCTTTTCTTTAGTTAGTATTTAATTATGGTGTCATAAATTGTAACATCGAATTAGTCATGAAAAATGACTAATTATTGGCAACTGCAAATCTTCCAACTGTTGTATTATAAACTTAATAGGAGATTCAAGAAGTTTTAAAGAAAGAGACCCTTCCACAAACATAATGAAAGTAGAAATAAAGGCACGACATATATTATTTCTACGAAAAGTAAATTTATTGTATCTGTATAGCCATGATAGTAAATCAAAGAGGCTCAATAAATGATACAGACACTCAGTATGTATCATTGTCGTTTTGATTTTTGGATTTTTATTCTTCTGCTTCTTTGTTTGCCTGAACTCTCCATAGAAGTATGAGACGAAACCCCAAAAGAGAAAGAAAAAGAGCAAGGCGTTTTTCACCTAAAAAAATTTCCCTATAAAAAACTACAGCTAATACCTCAGTAACGGGAAGTAAAACTGCGATCATAACCCCGGACCTCAAAGAGGAAGAGCAGTAAATAACTCCAATAACACCCACAGAAAAGCATCTATATAAATCTATAAAGGAGGAACTTGACAAGATGATGTGGCATCTCTTATATTCTAAGAATACCACTTATCTTTTTTCTCATTTTTTGACTATTTTCTTTCAATTTAACCATTTATCTTAATTTAAAATAATTATATCCATAACTCACCCCTCTTCATTCATTGTGACTTTTCAAGTTCATAACTCCCAATTATTTAATTTGCTATAAATTTCATCTTGGGTTGTGACTTTTGGAATATGTGACCCCTATTTGTTTATTGTGTTATAAATTGTATTTTTTCTTCTTTTCTTTAGCATAATTCAGTTTGCTAATTATTGGAAGAAGCCAACATTTGTATTCCTTATGGAAAAATGATAGAAGCTCATATCCTTTATACATATAAAAGAACTAGGTAAGCTTGGTATCGAGGGAACAAGAATCATGTTTACCCTTTGAGACGGAAATAGAGATAGTGGTTCAGTGTAGTTGGAGCTTCCAAGGTCATAAATATCTTCTACATAGTCGATTGTATCTTAGTAGTAGGATTTACAAGTTTGTTTCCATCTCTTCTTTAAAGTCTATTTGTAACCTGATAGGACTATCTTTTAAGAATAGGTTAAGTTCATGATTATCAATCAAGCCATTTTTTTTTTAGTTATGATTTTCACAAACTCCACTACTTTAGTTGTGATAGTTTTTATTCCTTAATTTATCTTGTGTGTAATTATCGTTAATAACGAATTTACTTAACTAAATATTTTAAATAGTGGTGCAATACCTGAAATAACATTCCAACTGCATAAGGTGTTATAAACAGAAGGAAAATGATAGTAACTTGAGTTTTTAATCAAACCAATAGGAATTTTTATAAACAACATATATTTGGTTCATACGTAGTTCATAACTTTAGTTTAGTAAGAAGTTAAAACATATACTTCCATATAAGTTATAACTTTGAAGCATTATTATATGACGATCTGAGTTGTCAATTCTTGAGCAACAAAGCTTGCAAAATAGTTAAAAAAGAAAAACATCCATAAATGGCTGCAGTGAAGTGAATTTACCTACTCGATTATAGATTTTCATAGTCAGGTATGTTTTGGAAGGAAACGATTTTATTATTTGGACAACTTCTGAGTTGTAGTATAAGAATGTAAGTATTGATCCAGATTCTTTTTGAAGAATATGTATTTAAATTATTAAATACTTGACTCCTTCAGTTAGGGATATATTTATGCAACATATTAGTTGATTGAACAAATCGAATTTCTATTCTTAATTATCATTCAAGCTTTATCCCCTATCACATGCAATTTCGATTATATTCGTGATTGAATTAATAGGAAGTTAGTGTACCTTCTTCGTTGCTGTAATTTTATTGCCGTTGAAAGTTGAATTCTACTTGGTTGGAATGTTTGACATGGAATGTATCATGGAGATTCTATTGTTGTGGCTCTATACACGTTTATCTCTATGATAGAGAAATATTTTTGAATGGTTTAATTTATAGGATTCATGGATACTTAGTTTGATTCTAACTTATAGGAATTCAAAAATATAAAAATGTCACCAAGCCTTGATGAAAGTTTTTTCATCACTATTTCTTAGTCATAATTTATCCTCCATGAAACATATATGACAATTTGAGTTAAATATTTAGAGGAATACGTTTCAATAACTTTATTTGCCATTATGAGTCTCTTAGAAGTAGAATAAGATTTTTCTTATATTTAATTTGGTAGTTATACATTGTGACAAATTAAAACTTAATTTAGTTCTTTATTCTTCACTTAGGATTTTTCTGATATTCTGTTGGTACGCAAACATCAAACAGAAAAAAAAAAAAAAAAATCGATGCAATCATGGAGGGTTTATCAATTCAAGCTGCAATTTGACTAATGAATACAAATAAATGGTATGTAAAAGATTTTTAGAAACAAGTGAAAGAAATTCATCTATTTGTGTTTTGGTTTAATTCTTTTGAACATGGCGACTAAATTTTCACTTTAATATACATCTTTTTTATTATTGCTCCCCGTTCATTTTTCCATTGAATTGGTCCGCACAATACGCGTGTACGTATACTAGTTATAAATATAAGAGGAACACCAGAAATTTTTAAGGAAAGAGACCCTTTCACAAACATAATAAAATTAAAGTAGCAATGAAAGGAAACGACATATATTATTTCTACAAAAAATAATATTTTTGTATCTGTATAGTCATTATAGTAAATCAAACAGTCTCAATTAATCAAACAGACTCCGTATGCATTGTAGTCGTTTCGATTTCTAGACTTTTATTCTTCTGCTTCTTTGTTTGTCTAAACTCTCCGTAGAAGTATGAGACGAAACGCCAAAGAGAAAGAAAAAGAGCAAGGCCCTTTTCACCTGAAAAATTTTCCCTATAAAAAACTACAGCTAATACTTCAGTAACCGGAAGTAAAACTGCGATCATGACCCCGGACATCAAAGAGGAAGAGCAGTAAATAACTCCAATGACACCCACAAAGAAGCATTGCCAAATAACGGCAGTCCATACTATCACTGTATAATATCTAGCTTCTCCGAGATTAAATTGTTTAGCCTCACTTGATATTGCCTGCAAATTTGATCAATATATTAGTCCTTGCTCTTTAAAGATATTGTGTATAGCTAAAACAAAATTGAATCCAGTAGTACCTAGTTTCATATATTTTTGACATATCCAAATTAAATATGACGCGTCATATACATAAAATGTCTCAGTCAACCCAAACCCACGGTATTGATGTACGTCAAATTTTAAAAATGTTACAGAAGAGTATAATTTAGCGTTTCGAGCTGATTTCTTCTTTAATGTCCCACTGCTGAACTCAAACTCACAACTCATTTCAAGCTTTTGTTCTTTGCCTTGTCATTAAGATTAAGTAAAGGAATTGAAATAAGAAGAAAAACAAAAAGAAGTTTCCAACGAATATAAGAAATCCTAGAAGATGGAGTATTAAACGCCAATACCTCACCTAAAGAGAAGTTTATAGACTTGTCTTTTGAAGGCCTTATGTATCTAATGGTAATTAATACCAAGCGAGAGAAATATGATTCTCTCTATTTCTGGGACACGAATTTACAGGGGAAGACAATATGCATGTGTAGCAATGAGTTATAGGGGAAGAAAAAAGTACCTGAAAATCGTTATTGACGATCATTCCTACGCTGCAAAAAACAGTAGCAGCAAGACACATGACCATCTGAATCTCTAACACCAACGTCGCAGTAATAGCTTGTTTTGCTTTCAAGTAAATCAACTCAATGCAAGGCAAAATGACTCCATATAAAGCTGCCGCCAGAAGTGTCATCATAAAACCAAGAATATAGGCTTTACTTGTCACACCTTCTGGTCGATCACCATTAGATCGAATACCCAATAAAACAGCACCAACTGTCAACAAAATCACTGCATTGATGGAGTAGGGTGTGAACTTCAACTTTACTATAAAGAAAGCGCCTACTCCTGTGAAGGCAAGTTGAGCAGCAAGAAGAAGTGAAGAGGTTGACACAGGGAGTTTTGACCCGCCCCACGAATAAAGAAAATCATCAAGGCCAGTTACAACGCCAATAACGAACGATGCAATGAAAATTCTGGGTGTTATAAAGTAAAACTTGGTATTTGAACCTTCGATTTTTCGACGATAAAAGTATAGGATAGCAAGAGGTATAAGAGTGAGTGGACATCCAGCAGTTTGTAACCAACTGCTGAACCATACCCGTGAACCTCCTTCGACATAATATAGACGCATCATTAAAGGGCCACCACAGATACCAACAGCGAGTATAAGACAACTAATCAAAAGGAGGATTCTCCTCATGTTGGTGCTTAATCCTTTATGTTCCATATTAATTTTCAAGAGATTTGGATGCTAAGTTGGAGTATTCTGCTGAATGGTCTTCTTCTCCAAAGGTTTGGATTTTTGGATTTCTTGCATTGATGAGCTTTGTAGCTGGCTATTTATAATTATAAGTAACTTTATTATTTTATTGCACCATTGAATTTTTGAAAAAATTATAGTACGCCAACCATGGACAGTGCCGCGTAACCACGCTACTAGTGGGCGTAGTATTTTGCATTTCCATGTGTGAAGAGAAAAACTTAATAGGAAGGGACAAATGTGGTTTATAGTTAAGAATTGAATAATGATTAGTAGCAACCCATATGCCAATTTTGTTTAATTAAATAACTATGTGTAGTCAACTTTGGTCTTCTGTCTTTCCCACTCCCCCCACCAGCTCCAACTAACATGGAGCTGGAGGGACGCGCGACAATGGTTAAACAAAACAATGTGAAATTCATGAGTTTATATCTATCGGAGTATCATCTAGTAAATTAAAAAAAATCAAAAGTTTAGCTACCGTGATGATAGAAAGGTTCAAGTTTAAATAGCCATTATGCCGTTTTGCCTTAAAAAAATTATTCTCTCCTACTCATATTAATAGTTATGGTTACTATAAATAATTATTTCAAATTATTTGTGTCCTTTTAGAAGTTCAAGATAAAATTGATTGTTTTTTCGATTTTTTAACCTTAGTAATAATTGATCTTAAAGATAGAAATAACACATAAATAGAATAAATATTCAATTAATAGAGATCATATCTTACGATATAAATAAGGGTAGAATAGTCTAGTTTCTTTCCTAATTAATGTTTCTTAATGAATGTGTCAAAGGGAAACATGACACATAATATGAGACGGAGGGAGTATATATGAAATTCACTTTTAAACCACTGTTTCAAATATTTCACTTGAAACATAAAATGGCATGACCAAATTAATTAGTATTTTGCCATGTCCCGAAACTGGCACCCAACCCAACCAAATCTTCAGTATGCTCTAGTCAGATTGGAAGGCTTTATGGATAGTGTCACTAGAGTGGATTTGTTGCGAGTAGCACCAGCCACTTCTCAGGCTGGAGGAGGGGTTCAGACTCCTGCTACGCGTACTCTGGAGCAGGTAGCTCCCCGGACTCAGGTCCCAGTGGTTCAGCTAGCAAGGGCAGCTCAGACAGGTATTACAGCTCCGGTCGTCGATGGAGCGTCTATGTCTTCAGATGCTTTGTGGAGATTGGATCAGTTCTCCAAGCTCTTCACCACCACTTTCAGCGGTGCTTCATCAGAGAATCCGCATGATTTTCTATTCAGCTATCATGAGATTCTCAGGACCATGGGTATAGTAGTGACCAACCGGGTCGCTTTTGCCACCTTCCGGCTTGTAGGATCCACCACGAATTGGTAGAGAGAGTTTTTGCCTTTCTAAACTAGCAGGGTCTCCAGCGTTGACATGGGATCAATTCGCAGAGTTGTTCTTGTAGAAGTTTCTTCCCCTCACTCAGCCGGAGGCACTTCGCTGGCTGTTTGAGTGCCTCCAGCAGGGCTCCAAGACAATTACACAGTATAAGACCAGATTTGTTGACTTGGCATGCCATACGGTTGTGATACTCCCTACAAGGCGAGAGAAGGTCCAGAGGTTTATTGATGGGTTGATTCAGTCGATCCGTCTCTAGATGGCCATGGTAGTTGGTAGTGATATTTCCTTTTAGGTGGCAGCCAATATGGTCCGTAGGGTTGAGATGGCCCTCACACGGGGAGGTGGTCAGTTGTCGGACAAAAGGACTTGTCATTCTAGTAGGTTCAATGGTACCTCGTTTGGAGGTAGGGATTCCTATGGTAGAGGTCAGTCACTGGGGACCTTTCAGTTCGCGCTTCAGGTTTCTCATGGTACTTCAGGCAACGGTGGTTGTCAGCAGTATTATTCAGATCAGCAGCCTATCAGTGCACCCCCACTTCAGAGCGTTAGGGGAGGACATTCTAGTCGACAGGGCCAATAGTCGCAGGAGCCGAGATCTTGTTATGGTTGTGGTGAACCTAGTTATATTGTTAGGTTTTGCCCTCTAGCATCAGGCATCTCTCAGCAGCAAGGTCCTCGCTCAATGATTCAAGCAGAAAGTGATCCACAGCCCGCCCAGCCAGCTAGAGGTAGGGGTAGGGATCATATAGGTGGAGATAGGGACCGTAGAGGTAGAGCCCGGACCGGCAGAGGCAGAGGTCAGCCAGTAGTTGATCATCCTAGAGACATGGTTTAGGGAGATGGGGCCTAGCCCCGATGTTATGCTTTGCCAGCTAGGCCAGAGGCTGAGTCTTCCGATGATGTTATTACAAGTACTATTATGGTCTGTAATAGGGATGCTTCAGTGCTATTTGACAATGGGTCTATTTGACATATGTATCGTCTTATTTTGCACCCTACTTGGCTATGCCTAATGATACCTTGGGTATTCCTATATATGTATCTACACCAATGGTTGATTCTACAGTGGTCGACCGAGTCCATCATTCCTGTGTAGTAGTATTTGAGGGTGTTGAGACCCATGTTGATCTATTGCTTCTAGACATGGTGGATTTTGATGTTATATTAGGGATGGATTGGTTGTCCCCGTATCATGCGATCTTGGATTTTCATGCCAATATCGTGACCTTAGCTTTACCAGACTTGCCCTGGTTGGAGTGGAGGGGGACCCCAAGACATGCCACCCGCAATGTTATTTCATATGTTAAGGCTCGACGCATGGTCGAGAAGGGTGTTTAGCTTATTTGGCATATGTTCGTGATTCCATCACAGAGTTTCCTTCTATTGACTCAATCCCTATTGTTTGGGAGTTCCCAAAGGTTTTCCTTTTCGACATGCCGGGTATGCCGCCCGAAAGGGATATTGATTTTTGTATTAATCTGGCTCCCGGCACGCAGCCCATTTCTATCTCACCGTATCGTATGGCCCCACCAAAGTTGAAAGAGTTAAATGACCAGTTGCAAGATTTGCTAGAGAAGGGTATCTTCAGGCCTAGCATTTCCCCTTGGGGTGCGCCGGTTCTATTTGTGAAGAAAAAGGATGGATCGATGAGGATATGCATTGATTACCGGCAGTTGAACAAGGTGACGATAAAGAACAAGTATTGACTGTCGAGGAATGATGATTTCTTTGACTAATTGCAGGGTACGAAGGTATTTTCAAAGATAGATTTGAGATTGGGCTACCATCAGCTGAGGATTAGGGCGTCTGATGTCCCTAAGACAGCATTTCGCACTTGGTACGGCCATGATAAGTTTTGGTCATGTCATTTGGGTTGATCAATGCCCAGCAGCATTTATGGAGTTGATGAACCGAGTGTTCAGGCCTTATTTAGACTAATTCGTGATAGTCTTTATTGATGATATTCTTGTGTACTCCCGCAGTCAGGAAGAGCATGAGAAGCACCTCAGAGTTGTTCTTCACTCTCTAAAGGATAGTCTGTTGTATGCGAAGTTCTCAAAGTGCGAGTTCTGGTTGAGCTCAGTTGCATTTCTAGGTCATGTAGTATCAGTAGAGGGCATTCAGGTAGACCCGAAGAAGATTGAAGCAGTCAAGAATTGGCCTTGACCAGCTTCAGTGATTGAGATTCGGAGTTTCTTAGGGTTAGCAGGATATTATTGTCGATTCGTGGAATGGTTTTTTATCTATAGCAGCCTCGTTGACCAAGTTGACCTAGAAGGGTGCCCTGTTCAGGTGGTCAAACGAGTGCGAGGAGAGCTTTCAAAAGCTCAAGACAGCTCTGACTACGGCACCGATATTGGTTTTGCATATAGGTTCAGGGCCTTATAGAGTTTATTGTGCTTCCCCAATTGGGCTTGGCTCAGTATTGATGCAGGATGGCAAGGTCATTGCTTATGCTTCGAGGTAGTTGAAGATTCTTAAGAAGAATTACCCAGTCCAAGATCTAGAGTTGGCAACCATTATTCATGCTTTGATGATTTGGAGGCATTACTTTAATGGTGTGACGTGTGAGGTGTACACTAATCATAAGATTTTGCAATACTTGTTCAAGCAGAAAGAGTTGAACTTGAGGCAGCAGAGATCGTTGGAGCTATTGAAGTATTATGATGTTACTATTTTGTACCACCCGGGGAGAGCCAATGTGGTGGATGTGCATTGAGTAGGAAGTCAGCCAGCATGGGTTGTCTTACTTATGTTCCGGTCAGCTATAGATCGCTTGCTGTGGATATTCAAGGCTTGGCCAATCGGTTTGTGAGGTTGGACATTTCTGAGCCTAGCCGAGTTTTAGCTTGCACGATCGCTCGTTCTTCATTATTTTAACGTATCCGTGATCGGCAGTTTGATGATCCTCATTTGGGTGTCCTGAGAGACACGGTGCAGCGTGGAGGTTCCATGAATGTGACTTTAGATATGCAAGGTATTTTGAGGTTGTAGGGGCGAGTTTGTTCACCCGGTAGCAGGTTTTGAGCTGATTGAAGGTATTGCTATTGAAGCCGAGTAAGGTGACCGCCAGCGTTCGCGGCACCGAATTTCTTCTTTTTGATTCTAAATTTAATCCATGTATTATAGACCTTGTCGTTGTAATAAAAATTCTTCTAGATGCTCGTGACTTGTGACACCCTGGTCGGGCTGTGTTGGGGTGTAAATATTTGTTATTAATGTCATTTAGTCGTATTTATCCATTTATTTATGTTTAATAATTATTAAAGAGGCGAATTGGGTTAGTTGGATGGCCTTGTCTTTACGAGAGGCACTATCACGACCGGGTTGGAAATCGGGTCGTGATAGTCCCCGAAGTATTTCTCGAGACTTGAGCAATTCTTTCAACTTCTCTACTTAGTGTTGTCGACGTATTTCCTTGCGTTTAAAATATGCACCAATAGTATTCAATGTGTTAGTGACAACATCAAAAAAATTACTTACATCTGGATGCTTTTTATAAAGAGCTGCAAGTGTTAATTGCAACTGATGGGCAAAATAATAAACACAATAGGCAGATGGAACATCTTGTAAAATCAAAGGCTTTAGGCCATTTATTCTTCCTTGCATATTACTAGCTCCATCTTAACCTTGTCCACGTAGCTTGGATGAGCTTAACATGATCCAAAAGCAAATTATAAATTGTTTTCAGTAATGTTAGTGCATATGCATCATTCACATAGACAATATCCAAAAAGCGCACAATCACCTCCCCTCTTTTGTTAACATATCGTATAACAAGTCTCATTTTCTCTTTATGTGAGATGTCCTTTGATTCATCAACCAATATCCCAAAAACGTCATCATCCAAATCTTGGATAATAAGTTTAATCGTTTCTTTAGCACATGCATCCACAATCGTACGGTTCTCTGAGAAGGGAGTGGCTACCTACTGGAGCTTCGACCAAGCACCACCGGGCTTAGGTGGAGGGCGAAGAAGGCCTCCTTCCGGGGGGGCCGAGCCATCAGTGAGATACTGGACAAATCATCATATCATTTTTTGGAGCTTTATATAATATTACCTTTCCCACATCGAAATGCTTGTCCTTATGAAATTCCAAAAGTTCAACAAAAAGACCTTTGTATTAGGAATCTTTACTTTCATTATGATCATGAAATGACAATCCATTTCTTAAGAGAAATCTTATCGCATCAACGGACGCATTTAAGCGTATCTGATGATCACTTTACTTACTCACTTTGCTTGTGAAAAGAAGATTAAATCGATTGTTCTTAATTTATCAAATCTTGCATTCTATTAAAATATTTGTGATGGATACTACTTACTTTCCCGACATGCATTTTAAGTCTTTCTGTATCTTTGTTCCAACCCTTAAAATCATCTTTTGTAAATGCATCTCATGCATTACCACGACTTTCAAGTTCAATCTTAAATAAATAACAACACAAACAGAATGCAACATCACCTTTTATGCTATATTCCAACCAATAAGAATATGGACCCTTAAACCAATTGGGTTCATATGAATCACATTTTTTACAGTAAATCCGCCTCTGCACCTACTCTATTGAGCCACCTCTTACGGTACAACACCTCCAAAAATATAATTAGTTAAGAAATATCCATGAAACTCTTTTCTTTAGTTAGTATTTAATTATGGTGTCATAAATTGTAACATCGAATTAGTCATGAAAACGACTAATTATTGGCAACTGCAAATCTTCCAAGTGTTGTATTATAAATTTAATAGGAGAATCAAGAAGTTTCAAAGAAAGAGACCCTTCCACAAACATAATGAAAGTAGAAATGAAAGGCACGACATATATTATTTCTGCAAAAAGTAAATTTATTGTATCTGTATAGCCATGAAAGTAAATCAAAGAGGCTCAATAAATCATACAGACTCAGTATGTATCATTGTCGATTTGATTTCTGGATTTTTATTCTTCTGCTTCTTTGTTTGCCTGAACTCTCCATAGAAATATGAGACGAAACCCCAAAGAGAAAGAAAAAGAGCAAGGCATTTTTCACCTGAAAAATTTTCCTATAAAAAACTACAGCTAATACCTCAGTAACGAGAAGTAAAATTGCGATCATAACCCTGGACATCAAAGAGGAAGAGCAGTAAATAACTCCAATAACACCCACAAAAAAAGCATCTATATAAATCTATAAAGGAGGAACTTGACAAGATGATGTGGCATCTCTTATATTCTAAGAATACCACTTATCTTTTTTCTCATTTTTTGACTATTTTCTTTCAATTTAACCATTTATCTTAATTTAAAATAATTATATCCATAACTCACCCCTCTTCATTCATTGTGACTTTTCAAGTTCATAACTCTCAATTATTTAATTTGTTATAAATTTCATCTTGGGTTGTGACTTTTGGAATATGTGACGATTATTTGTTTATTGTGTTATAAATTGTATTTTTTCTTCTTTTCTTTAGCATAATTCAGTTTGCTAATTATTGGAAGAAGCCAACGTTTGTATTCCTTATGGAAAAATGATAGAAGCTCATATCCTTTATACATATAAAATAACTAGGTAAGCTTGGCATCGAGGGAACAAGAATCACGTTTACCCTTTGAGACGGAAATAGAGATAGAGGTTCAGTGTAGTTGGAGCTTCCAAGGTCATAAATGTCTTCTACATAGTCGATTGTATCTTAGTAGTAGGATTTACAGGTTTGTTTCCATCTCTTCTTTAAAGTCTATTTGTAACCTGATAGGACTATCTTTTAAGAATAAGTTAAGTTCATGATTATCTATCAAGCCATTTTTTTTTAGTTTTATGATTTTCACAAACTCCACTACTTTAGTTGTGATAGTTTTTATTCCTTAATTTATCTTGTGTGTAATTATCGTTAATAACGAATTTACTCAACTAAATATTTTAAATAGTGGTGCAATACCTGAAATAACATTCCAACTGCATCAGTTGTTATAAACAGAAGGAAAATGATAGTAACTTGAGTTTTTAATCAAACCAATAGGAATTTTTATAAACAACATATATTTGGCTTAATTCATACGTAGTTCATAACTTTAGTTTAGTAAGAAGTTAAAACGTATACTTCCATATAAGTTATAACTCTGAAGCATTATTATATGACGATCTGAGTTGTCAACTCTTGAGCAACAAAGCTTGCAAAATAGTTAAAAAAAGAAAAACATCCATAAATGGCTGCAGTGAAGTGAATTTACATATTCGATTATAGATTTTCATAGTCAGGTATGTTTTGGAAGGAAACGATTTTATTATTTGGACAATTTCTGAGTTGTAGTATAAGAATGTAAGTATTGATCCAGATTCCTTTTGAAGAATATGTATTTAAATTATTAAATACTCGACTCCTTCAGTTAGGGATATATTTATGCAACATATTAGTTGTTTGAACTAATCGAATTTTTATTCTTAATTATCATTCAAGCTTTATCCCCTGTCACATGCAATTTCGATTATATTCGTGATTGAATTAATAGGAAGTTAGTGTACCTTCTTCGTTGCTATAAGTTTATTGTCGTTGAAAGTTGAATTCTACTTGGTTGGAATGTTTGACATGGAATGTATCATGGAGATTCTATTGTTGTTGCTCTATACACGTTTATCTCTATGATTGTAACGACCCGGCCCGTCGTTACGGGAATTACCACCTCGCCATGTTGCATTCACATATCTTATGCTTTTATATCAGTGTTAGAACATATCATGTGAGTTAGGAGTGAATTGAATTGAAAATGAAGCAAATAGCATGTTTGAAGGAAGTCTGAATATGGAAAGTCAACCTAGAGTTGACTATCGAGTTAGAGTGCTCGGAATCGGATTCTGATGATTCGACTAGTTTCGGGGGATCATTTATGACTTAGGACAGCAATCGGAATTGAATTTGGAGGTCCGGTGTAGTTTTAAGCTTGAATTGGCTAAGGTTGACTTTTGGTGGAAACCGAACGGTAGGTGAGATTTTGATCCGGGAGTCGGAATGGAATTCCGACAGTTGCAGTAGCTTCGTTATATTTGGATATGTCTGCAAATTTTCAGGTCATTCGGACATCGTTTGATCGAGTTTTGGATTGAATGTTAGTTTTGAAAGTTTTGAAGAAACTTAGGCTTGAATTCGTGTGTAAATGGTGATTTTGATGTTTAGTATGGTATTTTTATGATTGGAACAAGTTCGTATCGTGTTTTGGAGTATGTTGGTGGTTTTCGTTGGGGTCCCGGGGTCTCGGGATGAATCCGGGGGTCCAAACGGACCATTTTTGGGAAAAATGAGAAGGCTGGTTGCTGTCATAAATGCAGCAGGATTTTGCCCCCCGCGATCGCGGGGAGGGGACGCGATCGCGTAGGGTTAGGGGCTAGACCAATGCGATCGCAGGAGCACCAGTCGCGATCGCGTAGAGTTAACCGGGTGGCCACCGCGATCGCATGAGCATCTACGCGATCGCGTAGAAGAGAAATGGGGTCTAGGGAAATTTGTGCTACGCGATCGCAGGAAGAGAGACGCGATCGCGTGAAGCCGGATGTTTGAACATCGCGATCGCGTGAGGCGAGTCGCGATCGCGTGAGGCCGAATTTTTGAACATCGCAATCGCGTGAGGCGAGTCGCGATCGCGTAGAGCAAACGGGTCTGGCAGTGAATTAAATCACAGAACAGAAGGCTCATGGGTTTATACCCCAAAAACACAATTTTGAGCCCTAGAGAGAAGAAAATTCGAGGAGAACACTGAGAAATCATCGGGTATTCATCGGAGGTAAGTTTCTTGACTCAAAAACATCATTTTATGGTAGAATTAACATCAATTTTCATGAATTTGGGTAGAAATTATGAAGGATTGTGGCCTAGATATTGAAAACGAAAATTTAGGTTTTGAAAGGCCAATCGAACTCCGATTTTAGTAAATTTTATATGTACGGACTCGTGGCGAGACAAGGATTCTGGAAATATGAGTTTCGAGATTTTTCGAGATGTGGGCCCGGGGCTCGGGTTTTGCTAATTTCGTGATTTTTGATATTTTTCGAGTTCTTTCGATTGGGTTATGTTCCATTAGCCTATTTTGATATATTTGTGCTGATTTGTGCTAGTTTTGACGTGCGTGGATGCCGGTTCGAGGAGCTAAGGCGTCGCGGGCATGAGCTTGCATCGGTTCGAGGTGGGTAATACTTGTAAATGATGTCCTAAGGGTTAGTAAATCCCGGACTTGCACATTTTAGTGCTGTGTTGAGGTGACTAGCACGCCGAATAACGGGCGTGGGGTAGAGCACCATTGGGGATTGTGACTTGGTCCGTCCCGCGTAATAAATAATAATACCTAATTGTTGAAGTGAATTGGACTAATTATCATGTTTGGGCTTCGTGCCAATTATTTGAGTCCTTCAGGGATTGGTATCACTGTTCTTGATAACACTGTACATATTTTTATCTAAATTTAAGGTTTTAAATGGTATTTTTGCTATTCAGCATTCTTATAAGGTTATGAAAAACTTGAACAAGGTCTTAATAATATTTTAGTTGTGAGCTAATGTGATATTGTTGCCCGTAGGGCTTTCTTGATTATTTGTTAGACTGATTGGGGCCGAGGGCCATAATGTTAGGACATGACATTTTATGTGAGCATATGCATACACATGCATGGATCGGTGTCACGGCCCAAATCCGGTCGTGATGGCGCCCAACAATTAAGCTAGGCCAGCCAGACCAACTATTACTTATCACAACGACTATCAATCCCAAATGGACATTCCAAGAAGAATATATGAGTTTAAGAACTCCAATAATAATAGAAATGAACAAACTACTGACACTCCCAAAGATCCGGAGTCACAAGTCTAGAGCCTCTAACAAAACCCAACAGGAATAGAGAGTACTATATAGAAATACTCAAGTCTCAATACAAAATACAAAATAACAACTGGAAAGGAGGGGAGAAGCTAGGTTCTACGAACGTAGGCAGCTACCTCAGCAACTCGAAATGACACTGCAAACGCTGGAAATGCCTGTCTACTGCTCCTGTGTACCTGAGTCTGCACACAAAAGGTGCAGGGAGTAGGGGTGAGTACTAAGTACTCAGTGAGTAATAAATATATACAAGTAGCTGAAAATAAGAAATCCACAGATTACCACATAATGAAGCTAAACTACAGTTCGAATCTCCTACGAACTAGCATCAACAATACAATACAGCTACCACAGGGTAATTCAACAAATAAAGATGCAATACAATGCACATAACCTCTACAGCGTGTAGCCCGATCCAATTTAACGTCGACGGCACTCACTGGGGTTGTGTACAGACTCCGGAGGGGCTCCTACAGCCCAAGCGCAATACTGCTGCGGCGTGCAGCCCGATCCACATATCAACCACTGCGGCGTGCAGCCCGATCCCATGCTCAATCCACAATAAGCAATTAAGTCACAAAACAATTCATTTTCCTTAATTCCAGTTCTCAATTCATAATTTATGAAAAATACTTTCACTTTATTAAATTTGTAAAAAGCCGGTGACTTAGCATTTCAAAAGGTGATTTCAATTTCCAGGACTGCGATCAGTGATTTAAGCAATTATAGCTATCACATAAATATTGTCCTCTAAGGACGCTGCAGATCGGAACAAGGCCCCAAACAAGGCTTACAGCCCACAAATATATCAAATACAGTGTATTTCCAACACTAACAACATATTAGTTACATCCGGGATGGACCAAGTCTCAATCCCTAGTCACAATCAATCCCGCACCTGCCACGGTGTGCGAGCCACGCCTACTAGCGTCACAATGTGCTAAGCCGGGGTTTCGAACCCTCAAGCTACCATATACACAAACTACTCACCTCTAGCCGGTCGTAGACTCGTCCGCGATGCCTTTTCCTTTGAATTTCGCTGCCTCGTGTGTAGAATCTAGTCAAATAACAATAATTATATCAAATACAGGTCAAAGAACCATAACCCACTTCAATTTATATGAAATTCGCATAAATACACCAAGTTGGTAAAACCCGACTTTCGGTACGCTTCTCGAAAAATTACGAAAGTCACATATTCGGAACCCTCATCTCAATACGAGTCTAAGCATATCAATTTTACCAAATTCGGACTCCATTTGCTCATTCAAAACCTTGATTTTCTAAAGTTCAAGCCTAGGGTTAAATCTTCCATGAATCACCCCAAATTCTTCCATTTTCATGATATAATTGCATAATAATACCAATACTAATCATAGTTTAAGTCCATAGTTGCTTACCCGATGATTTCCCTTGAGTTTCTCTTCAAAATCGCCCAAATCGCCTCTAAAGCCGAGACCCAAATGTGTGAAATGTTTCTGAAATTTTCTAACTTCGGATACACTTAACTCACTGCGATTTTCGCTTCTGCGATACATGGGCCGCTTCTGCGGGTCCGCTTCTGCGGAAGGTCTTCCGCTCCTGCGAAATGTTCCGCTTCCGCGACCAAGAGTCCGCTCCAGCGGACTCGCCTATGGGATTCAACATCCGCTTCTGCGGATTTCCCCATCACACCTCAAGACCGCTTCTGCGATCGACCTCTCGCACCAGCGAAGCCGCCCCTGCGGACCAGGCTCCGCTTCAGCGGTCGACTCCGCTTCTGCGCCTCATGGTCCGCTCCTGCGGAGTCGCTCCTGCGCTCCCATTTCCGCAGGAGCGAAAACAACAGAAGTAGTGCACCAGTTCTGCAATTTTCCATATTTTCTCTCGTTTGGCTATCCGAAAACACCCCGAGGCCCCCGGGACCTCATTCAAACACACCAACACATCCTAATTCCTTATTCAAACTTGTTCCAATAATAAAAACACCATCCTAAACATCAAAATCGCCAATTACCCATGGATTCAAGCCTAAATTTCTTAAAACTTTCCGAATTACACATTCGATCAAAAACCCGATCAAACGACGCCCGAATGACCTGAAATTTTGCAGGCACATCCAAAATCACATAACGAAGCTACTGCAATTGTCGGAATTCCATTCCGACCCCCGGATCAAAATATCACCTACCATCCGATTTTCGCCAAAATTCAACCTTCGCCAATTCAAGCCTAAAACTACATCGGGCCTCCGAATTCAATTCCGATTGTTCTCATAAGTCATAAATGATCCCCCGGAACTAGTCGAATCATCAGAATCCGGTTCCGAGCACTCTAACTCAATAGTCAACTCTTGGTTGACTTCTCATATTCAAGCTTTCTTTAAACATGCTATTTGTTTCATTTTCAATCCAAATCACTCCTAACTCACCCGATATATTCTAATACTGATTTAAAAGCATAATATATGTAAATGCAAGGTAACGGGGTGGAAATTCCCGTAACGACGGGCCGGGTCGTTACATTCTCCCCAACTTAAACAAACGCTCGTCCGCGAGCGGGTTAAGAAACATACCCGGAGCATCAAACAAGTGTGGATATCTGCTCCGCATCTCCTGCTCGGTCTCCCAAGTTGCTTCCTCCACGGGACGACCTCTCCACTGCACTTTCACTGAAGCTATGTCCTTGGATCTCAGCTTACGAACCTGTCGACCCAAAATGGCTACTGGTTCCACATCATAAGTCAAGTCTTCATCTAGCTGTATCGTGCTGAAGTCTAACACATGAGACGGGTCTCCGACATACTTCGGAGCATAGATACATGGAACACCGGGTGAACTCCCGACAAACCGGGTGGCAAAGCAAGCATATAAGCCACCTCCCCAACTTTCCTAAGCACCTCAAAAGGTCCAATAAACCTTGGGCTCAACTTCCCTTTCTTTCCAAACCTCATAACACCCTTCATAGGCGAAACCTTCAGCGACACCTTCTCACCTACTGAATAAGACACATCTCCGACCTTCCGGTCCGCATAACTCTTCCAACGCGACTGAGATGTGCGTAATCTCTCCTGGATCACCTTCATCTTGTCTAAGGCATCTTGGACTAACTCTGTCCCCAACAACCTAGCCTCGCCGGGCTCGAACCAACCAACCGGAGACCTACACCGCCTCCCATATAAAGCTTCATACGGTGCCATCTGAATGCTGGACTGATAGCTATTATAATAAGCAAACTCCGCCAAAGGCAAATAATCAGCCCACGAACCACCGAAATCAATGACACAAGCACGCAACATGTCCTCCAATATCTAAATAGTACGCTCAGACTGTCCATCCGTCTGTGGATGAAATGCTGTGCTCAGCTCTACCTGTGAACCCAACTCTCGCTGAAATGTCCTCCAGAACTGAGAAGTGAACTGGGTACCTCTGTCCGATATAATAGAAATAGGAACTCCATGCAATCTCACTATCTCACGGATGAATATCTCTGCCAACCGCTTTGAGGTATAGGTAGTACACACTGGGATGAAGTGAGCTGACTTGGTCAACCTATCCACCACCACCCAAACTGAATCAAACTTCCTCGCTGTCCGAGGGAGTCCACTAACAAAGTCCATAGTAATCCTTTCCCACTTCCACTCAGGAATATCAATACGTTGGAATACACCACCAGGTCTCTGATGCTCATACTTGACCTGCTGACAGTTTAGACACCGAGCCACATGGCTCACAATATCTTTCTTCATCTTTCTCCACCGGTAATGCTGCTTCAAATCCTGGTACATCTTCGCGGCTCCTGGATGAATAGAATACCGCGAGCTGTGAGCCTCCTCCAATATCAACTCACGAAGGCCATCAACATTGGGCACGCATATCCGGCCCTGCATCCGTAATACACCATCACTATCAATAGTGACATCTCTAGCATCATCATGCTGAACTCTGTCCTTAAGGACAAGTAAGTGTGGATCATCATACTGGCGCTCTCGAATACGATCATATAAAGAAGAACGAGCTACTACACAAGCCATCACCCGACTGGGCTCAGAAATATCCAGCCTCACCATCCGATTAGCTAACGCCTGAACATCAACTGCTAGGGGTCTCTCCCCAACTGGAATATACGCCAAACTGCCCATACTAATAGCCTTCCGGCTCAATACATCAGCCACTACATTGGCTTTCCGGGATGGTACAAGATAGTAATATCATAATCTTTAAGCAACTCAAGCCATCTCCGCTGCCTCAAATTTAGATCTTTCTGCTTAAACAAATGCTGAAGGCTGCGGTGGTCTGTATATACATCACAAGATACACCATATAAGTAATGCCTCCAAATCTTCAAGGCATGAACAATAGCAGCTAACTCCAAATCATGAACAGGGTAGTTCTTCTCGTGGGGCTTTAGCCGACGAGAAGCATATGCAATAACTCTACCCTCCTGCATCAACACACAACCGAGTCCAACTCTAGAAGCATCACAATACACCGTATATGACCCTGAGGCTGATGGCAGCACAAGTACTGGAGCTGTGGTCAAAGCCTCCTTGAGCTTCTGGAAACTCTTCTCGCATTCATCAAACCACTCAAATGGAGCATTCTTCTGTGTCAACTTAGTCAACAGTGAAGCAATAGATGAGAAACCCTGAACAAACCGGCGATAATAGCCTGCCAAGCCGAGAAAACTCCGAATCTCTGTAGCTCTGAGGAAGGTCTGGGCCAATTTTGCACGGCCTCGACCTTCTGTGGATCAACCCGAATACCATCACTGGACACTATATGTCCCAGAAAACCCACAGTATCAAGCTAGAACTCACACTTAGTGAATTTCGCATAGAGCTTCTCTTCTCTCAACCTTTGCAATACCACCCTCAAATGATGTGCATGCTCCTCCTGGCTGCGTGAATATACCAGAATATCATCAATAAACACAATCACAAAAGAATCAAGGTACGGCTGAAATACACTATTCATCAAGTGCATGAATGCAGCTGGGGCATTAGTCAACCCGAAAGACATCACCAGGAACTCGTAGTGCCCATATCGCGTCCTGAACGCTGTCTTCATAATATCCGAGTCCCTGATCTTCAACTGATGATAGCCCGATCGAAGATCAATCTTAGAAAATACACTAGCTCCCTGGAGCTGATCAAATAGGTCCTCAATACGAGGCAATGGGTACTTATTCTTCATTGTTACCTTGTTCAGCTGCTTGTAATCAATGCACATTCTCATTGTGCCATCTTTCTTCTTTACGAACAACACCGGTGCACCCCAAGGTGATACACTCGGACGAATGAAACCCTTATCTAAGAGTTCCTGAAGCTGTTCTTTCAATTCTTTTAACTCTGCTGGTGCCATGCAATAGGGAGGAATAGTAATGGGCTGAGTGCCCGGCACCAAATCAATACCAAAATCAACATCTCTGTTAGGCGGCATGCCCGGCAGGTCTGCTGGAAATACATCCGGAAACTCCCTCACAATGGGGACCGAATCAAAACTGGGTGTCTCAGCCTCAACATTTCTAATGAAGGCCAAATAAGATAAACAACCCTTGCCAATCATTCGTTGGGCCTTTATATAAGAAATCACCCTGTCGGACACATAATCGGTCAAGCCACGCCACTCGATCCTCGGATTACCTGGAATAGCTAGTGTGACTGTCTTGGCATGACAGTCCCAGAATCGCATGGTAAGGAGATAGCCAATCCATGCCTAGAATTACATCGAAATCTACCATGCCCGGTAGTAATAAATCAACTCGGGTCTCCGGACCCCCAATAGTAATAATACAGGATCGATATACCTGATCCACAACAACAGTATCCCCCACCGGGGTAGACACATGTACGGGCAAAGCAAGAATACCACGGGTCATACCCAAATGATGTGCAAAATAAGTAGAAACATAAGAATAGGTGGATCCGGGATTAAATAAGACAGAAGCATCCCTGTGGCAGACTGAGATAATACCTGAAATGACCGCATCCGAAGCACTAGCATCCTTCCTATCCGGAAGAGCATAGAAACGAGCTTGGCCTCCACCAGTACGATCCTCACCCCTAGGGCGACCTCTGGATACCTGGCCACCAGTCCTAGCCGACTGTGCTGGCGCTGAAGAAACATGAGTAGAAGACGAAGGTTGATCCCTCTGCTGAGACCGCTTACGAAGCCACTGAGGACACTCTCTCTTGATATGGCCCAAGTCACCGCACTCAAAACAACGGCCTGAAGACGGAAGAAGGGGCTGCTGAGGACCCCTCGCTACAGATGAACCCTGTGCTGAGGAAGTAGGAGCAGAGCTCTGAGCTGCAAGAGCACTCAGTGCAGGCTGACTCTACTGACGGCTCTGCTGACCCTGATAACCCTGATGGCCCTGCCGACCACGATCTGAGGAAACCCCACTGGACTCTGCACGTCCAGACTAATGAGATCTAAAAGAGTGACCTCTGCTATGCTGAAATTGGCCCCTGGACGGAGCACCACTATAACTGCCAGTACCACGAGGCTTCTTAGCCTCTCTCTCCTCCCGCTCTCTGCGGCGATCTGTCTCAATATGACGGCAGCATCAACCACCTCCTCAAAGGTAACCGCCGAAACTCTCTCCCTGGTCATCAATATGTGGATGGGATAAATAAGGCCATCGATAAATCTCCGAATCCTCTCTCTGTCTGTAGGAACCATCCACATGGCATGACGGCTAACTGTGTGAATCTCATCTCGTACTAATTAACCGTCATCTCTCCCTGCTTCAACCACTCGAACTGACGTCGCAGCTCCTCTCTCCGAGACCGAGGCACGTACTTCTCCAAAAATACCATGGAGAACTGCTGCCAAGTGAGGGGCACTGCCCCAGCGGGCCTACGCCTCTCGAAATCCTCCCACCACTGAAATGCTGCACCTGTGAACTGGAAAGTGGTGAATGAAACACCGCTGGACTCTAGAATACCCGCGGTGCGAAGCATGCGCTGACATTTGTCAAGAAAACCCCGGGCGTCCTCGCCCTCAGTACCACTGAATGTCGGAGGCTGTAGCCTCTCAAATCTCTCCAAACGACGCTACTCATCGTCGGGCATAATTGGAACCATATAAGCAGGAGCTAGTGGGCTGGACTGGCTCGGGTGTGTGAGCCACAGGGGTCTGATTTCCTCCCCCTGCCTGTGAAGAAGATACTGCAGCAGTAGCTGCAACTAGTTGTGCCAAGCCTGTGCACACTGATAAGATGTGAGCCAAGGTCTCCTAAAGACCCGGTATCACAATGGGCACTGCCGGTGCCTGAACCTAAGTTGCCGGAGCGTTTGCCGCTGGAATTTGGTCTTGAGCCTGGGCCACTGGTGCAGGAATCTGGTCCTGAGTCAGGTCAGTCGGTGGGTCAACAGGTGCTGGTACTGCTGCCCTACCTCTACCACGACCACGGCCTCTGGGTGCCAATGGTGGTCGTCCGTCACGTCCGTTAGCTCGTGTTCTCGCCATCTGCGAGAGAATAGAATATGGAAAATTTTAATTTCATGATAACACAGATCACACGATATGAATCCAAGAAAATGAGGTTTTTCCTAAAGTTTCTGTAGCCCTCCGAGGATAGATACGGACGTCTACGACCACTACTCAGGCCTTCCAGAGTGGCACAGGAGGTGTGCTCGGGAAGAAGAAGGGGGAATGTCACGACCCAAATCCGGTCGTGATGGCGCCCAACAATTAAGCTAGGCCAGCCGGACCAACTATTACTTATCACAACGACTATCAGTCCCAAATAGACATTCCAAGAAGAATATATGAGTTAAAGAACTCCAATAATAATAATAATGAACAAAATACTGACACTCCCAAAGATCCGGAGTCACAAGTCTAGAGCCTCTAACAAAACCCAACAGGAATAGAGAGTACTGTATAGAAATACTCAAGTCTGAATACAAAATACAAATAACAACTGGAAAGGAGAGGAGAAGCTAGGTTCTGCAAACGTAGGCAGCTACCTCAGCAACTCGATATGACACTGAATATGCTGGAAATGCCTGTCTACTGCTCCTGAGTACCTGAGTCCGCACACAAAAGGTGCAGGGAGTAGGGGTGAGTACTAAGTACTCAGTGAGTAATAAATATATACAAGTAGCTGAAAATAAGAAATCCACAGATTACCACATAATGAAGCTAAACTATAGTTCGAATCTCCTACGAACTAGCATCAACAATACAATACAGCTACCACATGGTAATTCAACAAATAAAGATGCAATACAATGCACATAACCGCTACGGCGTGTAGCCCGATCCAATTTAACGTCAACGGCGCTCACTGGGGGTGTGTACAGACTCCGGAGGGGCTCTTACAGCCCAAGCGCAATACTGCAGCGGCGTGCAGCCCGATCCACATATCAATCACTGCGGCGTGCAGCCCGATCCCATGCTCGGTCCACAATAAGCAATTAAGTCACAAAACAATTCATTTTCCTTAATTCCAGTTCTCAATTCATAATTTATGAAAAATACTTTAACTTTATTAAATTTGTAAAAGCCGGTGACTTAGCATTTCAAAAGTGTGATTTCAATTTCCGGGACTGAGATCAATGATTTAAGCAATTATAGCTATCACATAAATATTGTTCTCTAAGGACGCTACAGATCGGCACAAGGCCCCAAACAAGGCTTACAGCCCACAAATATATCAAATACAGTGTATTTCCAACACTAACAACATATTAGTTACATCCGGGATGGACCAAGTCTCAACCCTAGTCACAATCAATCCCGCACCTGCCACGGTGTGCGAGCCACGCCCTACTAGCGTCACAATATGCTAAGTCGGGGTTTCGAACCCTCAGGCTACCATATACACAAACTACTCACCTCTAGCCGGTCGTAGACTCGTCCACGATGCCTTTTCCTTTGAATTTCACTGCCTCGTGTGTAGAATCTAGTCAAATAACAATAATTATATCAAATACGGGTCAAAGAACCATAACCCACTTCAATTTACATGAAATTCGCATAAATACACCAAGTTGGTAAAATCCGACTTTCGGTACGCTTCTCGAAAAATTACGAAAGTCACATATTCGGAACCCTCATCTACATACGAGTCTAAGCATATCAATTTTACCAAATTCGTACTCCATTTGCTCATTCAAAACCTTGATTTTCTAAAGTTCAAGCCTAGGGTTAAATCTTCCATGAATCACCCCAAATTCTTCCATTTTCATGATATAATTGCATAATAATACCAATACTAATCATAGTTTAAGTCCATAGTTGCTTACATGATGATTTCCCTTGAGTTTCTCTTCAAAATCGCCCAAATCGCCTCTAAAGCCGAGACCCAAATGTGTGAAATGTTTCTGAAATTTTCTAACTTCTGATACACTTAACTCACTGCGATTTTCGCTTCTGCGATACATGGACCGCTTCTGCGGGTCCGCTTCTGCGGACGGTCTTCTACTCATGCGGAATGTTCCGCTTCCGCGACCAAGAGTCCGCTCCAGCGGACTCGCCTATGCGATTCAACATCCGCTTCTGCGGATTTCCCCATCACACCTCAAGACCGCTTCTGCGATCGACCTCTCGCACTAGCGAAGCCGCCCCTGCGGACCAGGCTCCGCTTCAACGGTCGACTCCGCTTCTGCGCCTCATGGTCCGCTCCTGCGGAGTCGCTCCTGCGCTCCCATTTCCGCAGGAGCGAAAACAACAGAAGCAGTGCACCAGTTCTGCAATTTTCCATATTTTTTTCTCGTTTGGCTATCCGAAAACACCCCGAGGCCCCCGGGACCTCATTCAAACACACCAACACATCCTAATTCCTTATTCGAACTTGTTCCAATCATAAAAACACCATCCTAAACATCAAAATCACCAATTACCCACGGATTCAAGCCTAAATTTCTTAAAACTTTCCGAATTACACATTCGATCAAAAACCCGATCAAACGACGCCCGAATGACCTGAAATTTTGCAGGCACATCCAAAATCACGTAACGAAGCTACTGAAATTGTCAGAATTCCATTCCGACCTCCGGATAAAAATATCACCTACCATCCGGTTTTCGCCAAAATTCAACCTTCGCCAATTCAAGCCTAAAACTACACCGGGCCTCCGAATTCAATTCCAATTGTTCTCCTAAGTCATAAATGATCCCCTGGAACTAGTCGAATCATCAGAATCCGGTTCCGAGCACTCTAACTCAATAGTCAACTCTTGGTTAACTTCTCATATTCAAGCTTTCTCTAAACATGCTATTTGTTTCATTTTCAATCCAAATCACTCCTAACTCACCCGATATATTCTAATACTGATTTCAAAGTGTAATATATGTAAATGCAAGGTAATGGGGTGGAAATTCCCGTAACGACGGGCCGGGTCGTTACAATCGGACTACACGCCGCAGTGGTATATGGATCGGGCAGCGCGCCGCAGCATGTGTGATATTGATATTGTGCTTGGGCTGTAGGAACCCCTCCGGAGTCTGGACACCCCCAGTAAGCACGGGTACCCAAAAGGATCGGGCTACACGTCGTAGCGGTCATATGCATTGCATGGCATACATACATTGGTTTACGTGTACTACATGGCATAACATTTTAGCACTCATACTTTACTGGCACATGTGCATTTGTTGCTTTATTGACAAGATCTCCTGGTATAAATTGTTAAGGAGTGCTGAGCCCGAGAGGATGATTTGAGTGCTGACTTGCACCGCTTGAGATTTTCCCAGGTATTGGTATGTTATAATGAAAGGAAGTAGCTAAAAATTGAGATTTCTACATAATCTACTCACATATGCTGAAAAGGAATAAAATGATAGTGTTTTGAAGTTTAATGATAGTTCTGTATTGTGTAGCAAGAGATAGTGCCTTGCGTAGTTTTCTTCCCTTCAGCATTATTTACTTTTATTACCGCTGAGTTGGAAGTACTCACACCCGACTCCCTGCACCTTGTGTGCAGATCCAGGTACATTACAGCAGAGCTGATTCCATTGCGGCTCGGGAGTGCTTTTGGACAGTCGAGGTAGCTGCCAGCGTTCGCAGGACCTGATTCTCCAGTTTGTCTGTATTTTGTTCCGATCATCCCACACTTGTGCACAGTTATATTCACTATTTACACTTTGTATACTCTATAGAGGCTCATGACTCTTGACCCTTCGGTCTATGGGAGTTGGCACATGTTGGGACTTGGTTCCCTATTTTAAATATGTCTATCACTGTTGTGCTTAAATTGGATAAAGTGAGCTTGTGGCTCTGTGGTTATTGTTGATTGGTCGGGCTGGCCTAGCAGTGTGCTGGGCGCCATCACGACCGGATTTGGGGTCGTGACAAGTTGGTATCAGAGCCTAGGTTTACTAGGCCTCATGAGTCTCGAGCCGGTTAGTAGAGTCTTGTGGATCGGTACGGGGACGCCTGTACTTATCCTCGGGAGGCTGCGAACCTTTAGGAAACACTTCACATTTCTTGGAATTCTTATCGTGCGCACTTGATTCATCTTGAGATATAATTTTTGAAATTCCTTCCACACGTCCGTGTACGCATCGAGCGCTCAGTAATGTAATTGCCTTATGGCTTGTGATTTCCTCGAACGAGGGGCGAGATATAATATCCATGAGTTCATGTTGGGCCTGTCGGGAGGACTTGAGGCCAGATCTTTGTCTATGGCTTGAGCACCAAGGTAATAATTTCGCGAGTCGGTATTGTGAAGTTCATACGATCGGTATTGATCTTTATTATGCAAATGGCAGTTTGATAATGGGAGAGCTGTAAGGTATTCAGTCTTATTGAGATTTAATGTTGTTGAAATACATTGTGATATCTTGTTGAGTTGTGGATGTATTGTTAGAATGGTTTGGTGATTCTCTGGCAGGTGGATAGGCCAATTTACAAAGGAAACTCTGCCGAAAATTTTGGAAAATTTGGGACTTAGAAAGATTTCTGTCACCTAAAGAGAGTGGGCTTATTGGTGGTGCATGTATATCCGCAAGAATTGCAGAAGAGCTAAGGTCTCTGATGATTCGAGTCTCTGTCCAGGGCTTGTAAATGACTTGAGTTTAATCTCATATTAACATTTCGGCATCACTTGAGTAATAATGATATGAGTGGTTGAAAGTGCTTTGATGTATGACTCCGAGCTAAGTTGGGGAGGTTGTTATTGATTAACCGATTGCACTGTCGTGTGCTGTGTTGGCTCTGTCTCTAGGTATGTTTGGAAAATTTTGATAAAGGTTATGGTGCTTCATAGATGTGAAGAAATACTAGGATATTTTGAACTGATATTGATAATGAATGTTCGGTGTATAGAAAGTTAAGATAGCTAATTGTGTTTGTATGTAATCATGATCTGCATTGTCAGAGTTCTAACAAGGCACAAGTGGTCCTACTCAATAGGACGGTTGAATTACAGCTGAATAAGGGTGAATGATGTCCGAGAATGGTTTTGCAGTGTTCAAGATTTTGCTTGTAACAGTCAGGTGCCTTAAGATTTGTGTATGTGGCTAAAGATGGCGGTTTCGTTAGAGAAGATCAAGGCATGTGTTATATCATGTGAATGATGGGATTCTAGGTATCCGTATGGGGGAGTAATGATAACAATTTAAAAATCGCGGGAAGTTCATCAAAATAAAGTATTGTAGGATGTGATCCTTCTGGGAAATATTGAGAGAGTATTCAGTGGCCTATATGTCTTAGACCGTGTGGTCTTATGTACGAGTCTCATGTGGAATGAGTTGATGTGTTATGGTGCTACAGTAATGGCTAATATTAAATCAAAGATGAATCAGAAAGGAAACTGGGTAAAGGGAACGACTTGTTAATAAACTAGAATGGTATAAAAAGGAATACGATTGAGTCCTGGTGTGTGGTTGAAGTAATGAGTCTTGCAGACATTGCAGTAAAGCTTTTGAGTGCTGGCAGTTGTGTAACTTGATATGGGTATAAGGACTCGGTCCTGGCAGTTAAACTTATGCAACGAATGGGAAGAAACAGTTTGTGATGTGTTTTATCATGGTTTGAAAATGAGTATATTCCTGTCGGTATGCGAAGCGTGGAATGTGTAATGAGTTTTTTTTTCTTCTATATAGGATCACGAAAGTCCTTGACTAGTGGAGTGCGCCGATGTTGAGGCGGAGGAAAGGGATATGAATTTCCATGTTGTCTTAGTGTGATATGGTATACACGATGTGTTATGGAAAGTTGATAATGGTATATTCTAGGTTTTAAGATCAGTTCATAATATATGGGAAGTCAATAAAATTATTGAGCAGCGCGGACAGCTTTCTGATAATTTAAGAAAATGGTACTGCTATTCTATTAACTTGGCAGGGAATATGATCTAAAAAGGACAAGGTAATGTAAACTGATAATATCCAGTGGTATGGTGATATTCTCTTGTTGGATCGACTATAATAATTGAGTCGTTGATGGCATAGTGAAATTTCCGAATGGCTTTCGTGGTATGAATGGACGCTTGATGTGCGTTATGTATTTGTATGGTGAAGTACGGAATTAAGCATGGTGATTCATGTGTTATATGTGTGTTGGAGACTAGAAGTTCTTGTAACCCGCCTACGCAGTGGTTGTATATCATGTGTATCGACACCGTTTGTGATTATTGGAGATCGGAAGTCCTAGAGGCTCTCTCTTAACTTGATAAGACGAATTCGAATTATGATACTTGATTGTTGACTGGTTGTCATGGGTCAGATTGTCTAGACTAATGTGATATGGACTATGTCGGAAAATGGCACAAATTGCGTAGCAGAGAGCATCAGAGTATGCTCCAACAGAGCAGTTGTACCCAGGACCAGCGGACGGCTGGTAGGCATTGCTTTGTCAGTTGGACCTTAGTGGCGGATGTCAGTGTAGAGGTATCTACCATTGATTCAGTTCCAGTATTGAGAAACGTTGTCAGATGCGTTTCATGTGGCCGAGCTTGAGGCTATATATATATATATATATATATATATATATATATATATATATATATAGCTTGAGGCTATATATATATATATATATATATATATATATGTTTGCTATAATGAGAAAATTCGACTCGATAGGCATTTTCTTTTGCGAGATTTATGCGTGGATCGGGTGGCACGCCGCCACGGGTTATTTGGATCGGGTGGCACGCCGCCACAGGTATGGTATCCGGATCGGGTGGCACGCCGCCACGGGTATGTCATTGGAGCGGGTTGCACACCGCAACAATATATTGTGAAAATATAGTTAGTTATAAGCTACATGGTATACAATACTTCCTAACTTCTGGAAAAAAAAAATCCGTTTTGAGTATCGCTTGGAAAATGGCACGTCGGTTGTGTCCTTTCAGGATTTGATAGCATACTTAATTGTTTCATCGTGGGTGAGGTTGATTGCGTGGGTTCAAGACCTAGATCTGTGCGTGGCTAACCGTTTTGAGCTTAGTGGCTTGAGGTGCTTCATGAGTAATAATGTTGGGATAGAATCAAGAATCGTGGCAAGGCCACGTGATGTTATGACGTCTCAAGGAGGATTCAGGTACTCTATTTCTATAATGCGAGATGCGATCTCAGTTCTATGTTATGATGGCACTGAGGAATTAAATTGCAGCTCTTTTGCTGGAGACATTTGTCATGAATTGAGTTGTCATGATTCGAGTGTGTGCATACGTTTCTATTGGAGCCTATGTTGTGCTCGTCGTGGCTTAGGCCGGTGTTGAGGTGTTTATCACCAGTGCGGTGTGTTATAATCGAAATGACCGTTGGAGTCATTAATGAATACGAGCATATTGGATCTTAGCTTGTTAGAAAGGTAAACATCGAGGTTTGGCTCCGAAACCTATCGTGGTATGAGTTTCTAAAAAGGGAAATAGATTCACGAATGGTTAACCTGAGAGATGGGTTCGGTATATCACGTGTTTCAGCTGCCGTGGGCAGGATATGGAGGCGTTGGAACAAGACTCTATCTAATGAAAAAGGTTTTTCAGTTGGTATTTGGCTATCGTGAGAAATTATTGTGAGTAGAGACTATTGTCTCGAGTGATTTGGGTTGTTTGATACATCATATGATCTCACCCGGAGTGGTGAGTATGGGTCATTGCAATGGATTCTAGTGTATCCTGAGTATAGGCATGGGATTAGCATTTGGCATATGATTTCAGAAAGTACAATGTGATTTATGGTTCAGATGGTCTGTGAAATTTTGACTATATGGTGTTTTCGGACTTATGTGAGATAGGGTGATGTATGATCACCCGGATATATGCTTGGTAAGGTCATTCGGCTATTGGGTTGCTTCCAGTACAACTCTGAGTCCACTCGAGGACGAGCATTTGTTTAAGTTGGGGAGAATGTAAGGACCCGGCCCGTCGTTACGGGAATTACCACCCCGCCATGTTGTATTCACATATCTTATGCTTTTATATCAGTGTTAGAACATATCATGTGAGTTAGGAGTGAATTGAATTGAAAATGAAGCAAATAGCATGTTTGAAGGAAGTCTGAATATGGAAAGTCAACCTAGAGTTGACTATCGAGTTAGAGTGCTCGGAATCGGATTCCTGATGATTCGACTAGTTTCGGGGGATCATTTATGACTTAGGAGAGCAATCGGAATTGAATTTGGAGGTCCGGTGTAGTTTTAGGCTTGAATTGGCTAAGGTTGAATTTTGGCGGAAACCGAACGGTAGGTGAGATTTTGACCCGGGAGTCGGAAGGGAATTCTGATAGTTGCAGTAGCTTCGTTATGGGATTTTGGATATGTCTGCAAATTTTCAGGTCATTCGGACATCGTTTGATCGAGTTTTGGATTGAATGTTAGTTTTGAAAGTTTTGAAGAAACTTAGGCTTGAATTCGTGTGTAAATGGTGATTTTGATGTTTAGTATGGTATTTTTATGATTGGAACAAGTTCGTATCGTGTTTTGGAGTATGCTGGTGGTTTTCGTTGGGGTCCCGGGGGTCTCGGGATGAATCCGGGGGTCCAAACGGACCATTTTTGTGAAAAAATGAGAAGGCTGGTTATTGTCATAAATGCAGCAGGATTTTGCTCTCCGCGATCGCGGGGAGGGGGATGCGATCGCGTAGGGTTAGGGGCTAGACCAATGCAATCGCAGGAGCACCAGTCGCAATCGCGTAGAGTTAACCGGGTGGCCACCGCGATCGCATGAGCATCTACGCGATCGCGTAGAAGAGAAATGGGGTCCAGGGAAATTTGTGCTACGCGATCGCAGGAAGAGAGACGCGATCGCATGAAGCCGGATGTTTGAACATCGCGATCGCGTGAGGCGAGTCGCGATCGCGTGAGGCCGAATTTTTGAACATCGCGATCGCGTGAGGCGAGTCGCGATCGCGTAGAGCAAACGGGTCCGGCAGTGAATTAAATCACAGAACAGAAGGCTCACGGGTTTATACCCCAAAAACACAATTTTGAGCCCTAGAGAGAAGAAAACTCGAGGAGAACACTGAGAAATTATCGGGTATTCATCGGAGGTAAGTTTCTTGACTCAAAAACATCATTTTATGGTAGAATTAACATCAATCTTCATGAATTTGGGTAGAAATTATGAAGGATTGTGGCCTAGATATTGAAAATGAAAATTTGGGTTTTGAAAGGCCAATCGAACTCCGATTTTAGTAAATTTTATATGTACGGACTCGTGGCGAGACGAGGATTCTGGAAATATGAGTTTCGAGATTTTTCGAGATGTGGGCTCGGGGCTCGGGTGTTGCCAATTTCGTGATTTTTGATATTTTTCGAGTTCTTTCGATTGGGTTATGTTCCATTAGCCTATTTTGATATATTTGTGTTGATTTGTGCTAGTTTTGACGTGCGTGGATGCCGGTTCGAGGAGCTAAGGCGTCTCGGGCATGAGCTTTCGTCGGTTCGAGGTGGGTAATACTTGTAAATGATGTCCTGAGGGTTAGTAAACTCCGGACTTGCACATCTTAGTGCTGTGTTGAGGTGACTAGCACGCCGGATAACGGGCGTGGGGTAGAGCACCATTGGGGATTGTGACTTGGTCCGTCCCGCGTAATAAATAATAACACCTAATTGTTGAAGTGAATTGGACTAATTATCATGTTTGGGCTTCGTGCCAATTATTTGAGTCCTTCAGGGATTGGTATCACTGTTTTGATAACATTGTGCATATTTTATTCTAATTTAAGGTTTAAAATGGGATTTTTGCTATTCAGACATTCTTATAAGGTTATGAAAAACTTGAACAAGGTCTTAATAATATTTTAGCTGTGAGCTAATGTGATATTGTTGCCCGTAGGGCTTTCTTGATTATTTGTTAGACTGATTGGGGCCGAGGGCAATATGTTAGAGCATGACGATTTATGTGAGCATATGCATACACATGCATGGATCGGACCGCACGCCGCAGTGGTATATGGATCGGGCTGCGCGCCGCAGCAGGTGTGATATTGATATTGTGCTTGGGTTGTAGGAGCCCCTCCGAAGTCTGGACACCCCCAGTGAGCACGGGTACCCAAAACGATCGGGCTACACGCCGTAGCGGTCATATGCATTGCATGGCATACATACATTGGTTTACGTCTACTACGTGGCATAATATTTTAGCACTCATACTTTACTGGCACATGTGCATTTGTTGCTTTATTGACCAGCTCTCCTGGTATAAATTGTTAAGGAGTGCTGAGCCCGAGAGGCTGATTTAAGTGCTGACTTGCACTGCTTGAGATTTTCCCAGGTATTGGTATGTTATAATGAAAGAAAGTAGCTAAAAATCGAGATTTCTAAATAATCTACTCATATATGCTGAAAAGGAATAAAATGATAGTGTTTTGAAGTTTAATGATAGTTCTGTATTGTGTAGCAAGAGATAGTGCCTTGCGTAGTTTTCTTCCCTTCAGCATTATTTACTTTTGTTACCGCTGAGTTGGAAGTACTCACACCCGACTCCCTGCACCTTGTGTGCAGATCCAGGTACATTACAGCAGAGCTGATTCCATTGCGGCTCGGGAGTGCTTTTGGACGGTCGAGGTAGCTGCCAGCGTTCGCAGGACCTGATTCTCCAGTTTGTCTGTATTTTGTTCTGATCATCCCACACTTGTGCACAGTTATATTCACTATTTACACTTTGTATACTCTGTAGAGGCTCATGACTCTTGACCCTTCGGTCTATGGGAGTTGGCACATGTTGGGACTTGGTTCCCTGTTTTAAATATGTCTATCACTGTTGTGCTCAAATTGGATAAAGTGAGCTTGTGGCTCCGTGGTTATTGTTGATTGGTCGGGCTGGCCTAGCAGTGTGCTGGGCGCCATCACGACCGGATTTGGGGTCGTGACAATGATATAAAAATGTTTCTGAATGATTTAATTTATAGGATTCATGGATACTTCTCTATTTAGTTTGATTCTAACTTATAGGAATTCAAAAATATAAAATGTCACCAAGTCTCGATGAAAGCTTTTTCATCACTATTTCTTAGTCGTAATTTATCCTCCATGAAACATATATGACAATTCGAGTTAAATATTTAGAGGAATACGTTTCAATAACTTTATTTGCCATTATAAGTCTCTTAGAAGTAGAATAAGATTTTTCTTATATTTAATTTGGTGGTTATACATTGTGACGAATTTAAAACTTAATTTAATTCTTTATTCTTCACTTAGGATTTTTCTGATATTCTATTGGTACGCGAAGATCAAATAGAAAAATAAAAAAAATCAATGCAATCATGGAGGGTTTATCATTCAAGCTGTAATTTGACTGACGAATACAAATAAATGGCATGTAAAAGATTTTTAGAAACAAGTGAAAGAAATTCATCTATTTGTGTTTTGGTTTAATTCTTTTGAACGTGGTGACTAAATTTTCACTTTAATATATATTTTTTCTATTATCGCTCCCGTTCATTTTTCCATTGAATTAGTTCGCACATCATGCGGGTATGTATACTAGTTATAAATATAAGAGAACACCGGAAATTTTTAAGGAAAGAGACCATTTCACAAACATAATAAAATTAAAGTAGCAATGAAAGGAAACGGCATATATTATTTCTACAAAAAATAATATTTTTGTATCTATATAAATCTATAAAGGAGGAACTTGACAAGATGATGTGGCATCTCTTATATTCTAAGAATACCACTTATCTTTTTTCTCATTTTTTGACTATTTTTTTTCAATTTAACCATTTATCTTAATTTAAAATAATTATATCCATAACTCACCCCTCTTCATTCATTGTGACTTTTCAAGTTCATAACTCCCAATTATTTAATTTGCTATAAATTTCATCTTGGGTTGTGACTTTTGGAATATGTGACCCCTATTTATTTATTGTGTTATAAATTGTATTTTTTCTTCTTTTCTTTAGCATAATTCAGTTTGCTAATTATTGGAAGAAGCCAACATTTGTATTCCTTATGGAAAAATGATAGAAGCTCATATCCTTTATACATATATAAGAACTAGGTAAGCTTGGTATCGAGGGAACAAGAATCATGTTTACCCTTTGAGACGGAAATAGAGATAGTGGTTCAGTGTAGTTGGAGCTTCCAAGGTCATAAATGTCTTCTACATAGTCGATTGTATCTTAGTAGTAGGATTTACAAGTTTGTTTCCATCTCTTCTTTAAAGTCTATTTGTAACCTGATAGGACTATCTTTTAAGAATAGGTTAAGTTCATGATTATCAATCAAGCCATTTTTTTTTAGTTTTATGATTTTCACAAACTCCACTACTTTAGTTGTGATAGTTTTTATTCCTTAATTTATCTTGTGAGTAATTATCGTTAATAACGAATTTACTTAACTAAATATTTTAAATAGTGGTGCAATACCTGAAATAACATTCCAACTGCATAAGGTGTTATAAACAGAAGGAAAATGATAGTAACTTGAGTTTTTAATCAAACCAATAGGAATTTTTATAAACAACATATATTTGGTTCATACGTAGTTCATAACTTTAGTTTAGTAAGAAGTTAAAACATATACTTCCATATAAGTTATAACTTTGAAGCATTATTATATGACGATCTGAGTTGTCAATTCTTGAGCAACAAAGCTTGCAAAATAGTTAAAAAAGAAAAACATCCATAAATGGCTGCAGTGAAGTGAATTTACCTATTCGATTATAGATTTTCATAGTCAGGTATGTTTTGGAAGGAAACGATTTTATTATTTGGACAACTTGTGAGTTGTAGTATAAGAATGTAAGTATTGATCCAGATTCTTTTAAAAGAATATGTATTTAAATTATTAAATACTCGACTCCTTCAGTTAGGGATATATTTATGCAACATATTAGTTGATTGAACTAATCGAATTTTTATTCTTAATTATCATTCAAGCTTTATCCCCTATCACATGCAATTTCGATTATATTCGTGATTGAATTAATAGGAAGTTAGTGTACCTTCTTCGTTGCTGTAATTTTATTGCCGTTGAAAGTTGAATTCTACTTGGTTGGAATGTTTGACATGGAATGTATCATGGAGATTCTATTGTTGTGGCTCTATACACGTTTATCTCTATGATAGAGAAATATTTTTGAATGGTTTAATTTATAGGATTCATGGATATTTCTCTATTTAGTTTGATTCTAACTTATAGGAATTCAAAAATATAAAAATGTCACCAAGTCTTGATGAAAGTTTTTTCATCACTATTTCCTAGTCATAATTTATCCTCCATGAAACATATATGACAATTTGAGTTAAATATTTAGAGGAATACGTTTCAATAACTTTATTTGCCATTATGAGTCTCTTAGAAGTAGAATAAGATTTTTTTTATATTTAATTTGGTGGTTATACATTGTGACAAATTAAAACTTAATTTTGTTCTTTATTCTTCAATTAGGATTTTTCTGATATTCTGTTGGTACGCAAACATCAAACAGAAAAATCAAAAAAAAAAAAATCGATGCAATCATGGAGGGTTTATCAATTTAAGCTGCAATTTGACTGATGAATACAAATAAATGGTATGTAAAAGATTTTTAGAAACAAGTGAAAGAAATTCATCTATTTGTGTTTTGGTTTAATTCTTTTGAACATGGCGACTAAATTTTCACTTTAATATACATCTTTTTTATTATCGCTCCCCGTTCATTTTTCCATTGAATTGGTCCGCACAACACGCGTGTACGTATACTAGTTATAAATATAAGAGGAACACCGGAAATTTTTAAGGAAAGAGACCCTTTCACAAACATAATAAAATTAAAGTAGCAATGAAAGGAAACGACATATATTATTTCTACAAAAAATAATATTTTTGTATCTGTATAGTCATTATAGTAAATCAAACAGTCTCAATTAATCAAACAGACTCCGTATGCATTGTAGTCGTTTCGATTTCTAGACTTTTATTCTTCTGCTTCTTTGTTTGTCTAAACTCTCCGTAGAAGTATGAGACGAAACCCCAAAGAGAAAGAAAAAGAGCAAGGCCCTTTTCACCTGAAAAATTTTCCCTATAAAAAACTACAGCTAATACTTCAGTAACCGGAAGTAAAACTGCGATCATGACCCCGGACATCAAAGAGGAAGAGCAGTAAATAACTCCAATGACACCCACAAAGAAGCATTGCCAAATAACGGCAGTCCATACTATCACTGTATAATATCTAGCTTCTCCGAGATTAAATTGTTTAGCCTCACTTGATATTGCCTGCAAATTTGATCAATATATTAGTCCTTGCTCTTTAAAGATATTGTGTATAGCTAAAACAAAATTGAATCCAGTAGTACCTAGTTTCATATATTTTTGACATATCCAAATTAAATATGACGCGTCATATACATAAAATGTCTCAGTCAACCCAAACCCACGGTATTGATGTACGTCAAATTTAAAAAATGTTACAGAAGAGTATAATTTAGCGTTTCGAGCTGATTTCTTCTTTAATGTCCCACTGCTGAACTCAAACTCACAACTCATTTCAAGCTTTTGTTCTTTGCCTTGTCATTAAGATTAAGTAAAGGAATTGAAATAAGAAGAAAAACAAAAAGAAGTTTCCAACGAATATAAGAAATCCTAGAAGATGGAGTATTAAACGCCAATACCTCACCTAAAGAGAAGTTTATAGACTTGTCTTTTGAAGGCCTTATGTATCTAATGGTAATTAATACCAAGCGAGAGAAATATGATTCTCTCTATTTCTGGGACACGAATTTACAGGGGAAGACAATATGCATGTGTAGCAATGAGTTATAGGGGAAGAAAAAAGTACCTGAAAATCGTTATTGACGATCATTCCTACGCTGCAAAAAACAGTAGCAGCAAGACACATGACCATCTGAATCTCTAACACCAACGTCGCAGTAATAGCTTGTTTTGCTTTCAAGTAAATCAACTCAATGCAAGGCAAAATGACTCCATATAAAGCTGCCGCCAGAAGTGTCATCATAAAACCAAGAATATAGGCTTTACTTGTCACACCTTCTGGTCGATCACCATTAGATCGAATACCCAATAAAACAGCACCAACTGTCAACAAAATCACTGCATTGATGGAGTAGGGTGTGAACTTCAACTTTACTATAAAGAAAGCGCCTACTCCTGTGAAGGCAAGTTGAGCAGCAAGAAGAAGTGAAGAGGTTGACACAGGGAGTTTTGACCCGCCCCACGAATAAAGAAAATCATCAAGGCCAGTTACAACGCCAATAACGAACGATGCAATGAAAATTCTGGGTGTTATAAAGTAAAACTTGGTATTTGAACCTTCGATTTTTCGACGATAAAAGTATAGGATAGCAAGAGGTATAAGAGTGAGTGGCCATCCAGCAGTTTGTAACCAACTGCTGAACCATACCCGTGAACCTCCTTCGACATAATATAGACGCATCATTAAAGGGCCACCACAGATACCAACAGCGAGTATAAGACAACTAATCAAAAGGAGGATTCTCCTCATGTTGGTGCTTAATCCTTTATGTTCCATATTAATTTTCAAGAGATTTGGATGCTAAGTTGGAGTATCTTGCTGCTCAGACTGAATGGTTTTCTTTTCCAAATGTTGGATATTTGGATGAGACTTGTAGCCCTCTCTATTTATAATTGAGAAAAAACTTGGTATATTCCCACGATTTGTTTCACAACTGAAAAAACAAATCTTGGAGTTGCTTGGCGAGCTCAAACAATTAAAAAAACATATAAGAGCAAAGACTAAAGAAGCAACTTTATTATTTTATTGGAGCCTTGATTTTTTTAAATTACTAATACGCCAACGATGGACGGTGGCGCGTAAATAGTCATAACCACGCTACTGGTGGGCATAGTATTTTGCATTTCCACGTGTGAAGAGATAAAAAATGGATTAAACTTAATAGGAAGGGACAAACGTGGTTTATATTTAAGAATTGAACGATGATTAGTAGCAACCCATATGCCAATTTTTGTTCAATTAAATAATTATGAGTAGTCAACTTTGGTCTTCTGTCTTTCCCACTCCCCCCACCAGCTCCAACTAACATGGAGTTGGAGGGACTCACGACAATAGTTAGGCTCGACTTCTTTCCAATTCAGTTTCTATAATTAGACAAAACAATGTGAAACTCGTCAAGTCGAATCCACTGAAAGTTAACCTATCAACTACTATCTTCAGACCCACTAACTCTTCAGAATTAGTTTCCCAAATATTCAAATCTCAGTTGAGTGTTTCCTTAATAACTATTTTAGCAGATAACTAAATAACTGTAAACTAAACCAAATATGTTGTAAACAATAATGTGAAGAAGAATGATTTCCCCTATTGATGGAATCCTTTTTGTTTATGATAAACAAATTTACCAACACATCTCTATTAATCATGAACGTTATTCTTACCATAAATCTCTCCTGAGTAATCACAGTAATTTATTATTGCACTCTCCCGAGATACACTAGCTTACTTTAATTAGCACAATTCACTTTAGATTACACCCAAGGCTTCGTTATCCCTAATCCCGCCTTTAAACCCACAATTATAGATTCCTCTAATAATCGAGGAGTAGTGTTGTTCAACAATAACCTAAATATGCACTCTTTTCCAAGTTATGCACACTAATTAGGCACAACTAATTGAGGATCCTGTCAATTAACTACAACAAACATGAAGTTGAACAAATAGAAATTAAACTATCAATTTGTATTCACATAAACAAGAAGTTCATCACCCAATAGGTTCCATCAAAACCTTAGACAAGAATTTAGCTACTCATGGTTATGGGAAAATAAACTAAGATAGATTTCATCATTAAAATCAAAGAAAAGAAGAAAGATGTTTGGAGTATTCTCTCACAGTTGTTTCCCTTGCCAAGATACTCTAAAAATCAATACATGCCTCCTTGGGCAAAGTCTAATGTTTTAAATAGTGTTTAGGTCTAAAAATCCCGTATTTGACACTTTGACCCATGAAGTTTTCGTCGCCTACCACAATTCTGCCGCAGTCGCGGTAGAACCGCGGCCAATCACCTTTTCTGAATCTCACAGGTTCTGAACCTGTCTTCCACCGTGGTTCTGCCGTAGTCGCGATAGGACCGCGGCCAAACACCTATTCTGAATCTCGAGGGTTGTATGGCGTGGCTCCAATGGGAATTTACACATTTGGCCTCTTTTCTCCAATTTTGACTCAAAAACTGCTCCTTAGCCTTCCTTAGCCATTTATCATCTACAAATCATCAAAGCACTAATAAGAGCATTTTGTTATCATATTTATCATCAAAACAACATAAAAAGGTGAGTATTTAAGGCGTGATTATAGTCAAATTCACTTATTATCAACACCCTACACTTAAACATTTGTTCGTCCTCGAGCAAATTAAATCACACTTCTAGACCTAGCTTTTCAATGTATTGTCCCAATATATGTCATACTCACTATTTTCAATGATTAACCTAAGTAGTGCAAAAATCCTAACTCAAATGCAGACTCTCATGCCAAGACACACTTGTGTTCGCTCTAATTACTCTAACAGACATGAAGATTCACCTTTTCTTCCTCAGTCACATGCCCTTACATAAACAAAATCTAAGAGAAGTTTCACACACATAAAATTCAACAACAAGGAATCATATATAGAAAGAATTCACTCACTCCCAGCAAAGAGCATTCACATGCCACATAGACACACCATAAGCTTGCCCCTAGTGTAATACTCTACTAATCGAGCCATTTCGTCAAAGATCAAGAGGTCTTTATAGATTGTAATGTAGGCTAAGGGATGGGTAGGATATATTTAGATATTGTGACTAATCTTCCTAAGCACTTTTAATACACACTTCCTTTTATTTCACATTTTTTCTCAATCCAATCATTATTCCACATTTTTATTTACTTGTGACCCCCACTTTTCTTTAGGTGTAACTGGCTCCTTTTTTTTCTATTTTTGTTTTTAAACTATTTCACAATGCCAGTTCACCAATGAAACCATTCATTCTTGATTCCCTTTTTTTTCACTAACTCCCTACCACCCCACATTTTGACTTTTGCATATTCTTTAGTGATTCAAATGCTTCTAAGAGGTAAAGGTTCAAACAATTATGCTTATTCAAACATAGCGATTAATATCAATATAAGGTTATCAAAGAACAGGCTTCAGGCTCAAATGGGTTAACTATGGTATTATGTATATGTGGATTTACAATTTTTATAGGGTTGCACAAAGAAATGCCTCAATCATCTCTAAAACTAAATGACTTCTATTTCACTTTGCAAACACACATGGCAAGTTCTAGGTATCATATGCAAGCACATAATGCAAGTAACAACTCACACACATTTAGCATGTAACTCATTCTGAATCAGTTCATCAACATAATCATACGAGTGTTCAAGAAGGACAAGATGTGCAAAATTAAGGCATATATTATGAGTATACAAACAAGCTGAGATATCACACTCTCAAGTTCTTTTTTTTTTTTGTTATTTGCAAGTGTGCACATTTGGGGTTACATTCTGACCTTCATCCATCTAATCCTAAAACTACAAAAAGAAAAATCTACCTAACCCGGTTCAAGAAAAACCCTTATAAAAGAATCGTGGTCAAAAGAAAAACCAACGAGGAGGTAATACACTACCTAAAAGAGGAAAATAAAAAACAAAAAAATTCTACATGGACTACTTCCCTCAAGAGTACTATCCAAGTAGTCCATCATCAGGAAGAGTCCTCTAACTTTGTTTTTGGGTTTTATATTTTTTTTTCTTTTTTTTTATAATTAGTTTCGACTTTGACCCTCAAGAGACCCGCCGACAAGTGTCTGTCGTTGGGCCAGATCAGCTAATTCTGATATAGACCTAATCAAATATATACAACACTAACTTTTACATAACAGTACACTATATACTACAACATACAAACAGAGTAAGTGTCCCACCTCACACTTAAAATTATGGTATGTCCCTATGTCATATAAACATAGTAATGAGCAGAAGGGTTAGAAGACTTCCCTGAGACTCAGTGAAAGTCGGAGATAGTGCTGGGGTCGACATGGCAGGCTCTCCCCAATGCACGAAACCAAGCCATGAATCGGCTCTCAGTCCTGGACTACCTCTGGGACATTGGATCCCTCCTCATATGCAGTCCGTGCACCGAGGTGCGGAGATCTGCTGCCTCTTCCTCCAAAGACCGTAGCATAGGTCTGGTGGACTGTGATCTTGATAGGCCAGCCCCAAAATGTATGTGCCGAGAAGGACCAGCACTATTTGTAGACCCCCTGGATGGAGCAACAGGGACTGGGTCATCATCCTCATCATCAATGTCAATAGTTGTTCTGACACCCAAGCCTACCCTGATTCCAGAGGCATTGAATGGCGATTTTGGTGGCTAATCTCCATTGGCTAGGTATGTGGGTGTATTCTTCTTCAAACACAATGTGGTTACCAATGAAGGGAAATAGAATCCCTTTGTCCGCAGTGGTCCCCGGAGTACCATCTCATTTCCAATTACCCGGGCTGGATCAAACTCCTTCTGAGTGACAAAACACCGAGTCAATATTGCCCGATTGAAGTTTAGATCCATTGTATTACTGGATGGTAGGAATCTACTGCAGATAACAGTCAGCCAATATTTGGCCAAGTGAGTGAAGGAACTGGAGTTGAGGGTAATTTGGTCCTTTATCCAAATGGGTCGCCCCTCTGTGCATAGTGCAGTTATCATAACCTCTCATGTGACATTTGGCCTATCATGATAATAGTCTATGTCACTAGTGAATGGAGGTAGCCTCAACACCTGGCGAATTGTCGAAACTTTGGCATTGACTATTTTGCCACGAACAATCACCTCCCTACTCATGTGGAATGAGCAGTTGGCATAAAATTCTTGAACTAACATCTTGTTAACTGGAGCGGGGTCCTCGAATAGGAATTCCATCTCCGCCTCCTAATCTTCTCATACATATCCTCCTATTTAGCACGGAGGGCTACCCGGTCGATCAGAATCTCATGAAGAAAACTCTTTGTAGCTTTGGCATGGAAATCATCCTCAACCAATTCTGATGCGAACCGGGACTCATCATCAGTAGGGCGCCTAGAAGCTAAGGTCCTGCTGACAGCCTTGATCTTTTGGGAGCCATATGACCTGCAAATAATCAATCAAAATATGCCCTTAACAATAGCCAATCAGATGGTTACTCAGACTTCACCACCCGATGTCACCAAATACGCTCCCTCAATTCATTCATTACACTTTTCACAATAGTCCCACAATTTTCTTACCACATCCGGCATAATACACCCCACACTTACGCCTTTCAATGTTATACATGATATACAATACAACCATATACTATTACAACAATATAACCCATTCACTACAACAATACCGCTAATCAATTACACAATATCATCCCTCAAATACAAAACCCCAAACCTAAGTTGGGTATAAAACACCCTAAAAATATACCACAGAATAATAATTTTCGGCCAACACATGGCCCAACACCATACTATGCCACAAAAATATATTTTAGGCCTCCAAGCCACCAAAACAACTTTACAATTAAATAATAATTGAGACCCAAATTGATTTGGCACCAAACAAATTCATAAACCTCAACTACAACAATGGCCAACATAAAATAAAGAGAAAACTAAAGTTTTACTAATCCTAACTAGGGTTTAATTAAAACTACTAACTAACTAAAATACACTACTTAGAAGGGAAAGAAATAGAGAGAGAAGAAAATAACTTACTTGTGAAAGAGATGAAGAAGTGGATGTGCTTTTATGGAGTTTTGTTTTGTGAAGAAGAAGAAGAAGAAGAAGAAGAAGAAGAAGAAGAAGAAGAAGAAGAAGAAGGGAGTTATTTCTGGGTTTGTATTTGAGAAAGGGAGAAGAGAGAATGGGAAGGAGGCATGAAGGCTGCTGAAAAAATAAGGGGAAAGAAGGGTGGGGCGGGTATTAGGGTAAAATAAAAAAGTTAAGTAAGAAAAATAAAAATAAAAAATAAAAAGTAACCGACTTACCTGGTCTGCGTCTTGGCCTGCCGCAGTTCTGCCGTGGTCGTGGTAGAACCACGAGCGATGAGATTCAGAGACTTGAATCCACCGCGGTCGCGGTGCAAACGTAGTGGATTAACTTCAAAGAGGGACTTTGATCGCGATTCTGCCGCGGTCGATGCCTTTCATTGATTTTAACGCCCAATTTCTTTTTCTTTTTTTAGATAGCTAAACTAAAAAGGTTACAATTTCATGGTTTACCTCCCACGTAGCGCCTGATTTAACGTTGCGTCGTGACTTATATGAGCGCATTTAAGGTTCGATGAACCTCTGTGGTTCATTCAAATATAGCTCGGATATCTCCTTAGGCTCTTCCATACCCATATACAATTTCAACCGCTGACTATTGACTCTAAATGTGCGAGAGTCATTTCAGTAGCAACTTCCACAGCTCCGGATAGAAATACTTCAACCATGCAAAACGGTCCGGACCACCTTGACTTTAGCTTACCCGGGAACAGCCACAATCTTGAGTTATAAAGAAATACCTTGTCCCCAGATTTGAAACTTTGCTCAATGATGTATTGATCGTATAATCGCTTCCTTCTCTATTTATACAGCCTTGTTCTTTCAAAAGCCAAATACGGAAACTCATTTAGCTTATGTAATTCATTGACCCTTGTCGCACCCGCAGCATCCAAGTCTAAATTCAGTTATTTCAGTGCCCACCACGCTTTATGTTCAAGTTCAACCGGTAAGTGACAGGCCTTCCTAAACACCAACTTATATGGTGACATGCCAATTGGTGTCTTGAAAGCTGTCCTGTAAGCCCATAGTGTATCATCTAGCTTCCTTGACCAGTTAGTTCTTGTGGCGTTCACCGTTTTCGTTAATACGCTCTTGATCTCTCTATTGGACACCTCAACATGTCCACTAGTCTGCGGGTGGTATGGAGTAGCCACCTTATGGCGCACATCATATTTAGCCAACAACTTCTCAAAGGCCCTGTTGCAGAAATAAGTGCCTCCGTCGCTTATAATTGCACGCGGTGTCCCAAAGCGGGTGAATATGTTCTTCTTGAGAAACCCAACCACCACCTTAGCATCATTGGTGGGTAACGCTGCAGCTTCTACCCATTTGGACACACAGTCTACCGCAACAAAAATGTACTTATTACCGTAGGAGCTGACAAAGGGACCCATGAAATCTAGAGCTGACGAAGGGACCCATGAAATCTATCCCTCAGACATCAAACACTTCTACCTCCTGGATTGCTCGTGATGCCGAGAAATGTTCTCGGTGCGTTTACATTCATTACAACCCTTGACCCATAAATGAGCATCTTTAAACACCGTTGGCTAGAAAAATCCGGCCTCTAGCACCTTAGCTGTTGTCCTAATCCCTCCAAAGTGACCGCCATACGCCGAAGCGTAACAAGCCTGCAAGATAGAAGATTGCTCGATCTCCGGGACACATCTCCAGATCATGTTATCAAGATAAATGCTAAACAAATAGGGCTCATCCCAGTAATATAATTGGCTTTTAGGAAAGAACCTTTTCCTCTGGACCGATGACAGCTCGTAAGGAATAATACCATTGGCCAAGTAATTAGCATAGTCTGCATACCATGGCGCTTCCTCATGAGTGGTAGCGAGCAACTGCTCATCTGGAAAAGTTTCCAGAATTTCTTCAACTTCTACAACATTTTCAGCTCCTTCAAGTCGTGATAAGTGATCAGCGACTTGATTTTCAGTGCCCTTGCGGTCACGAATTTCAAGATCGAACTCTTGTAGTAGCAACACCCAACGAATCAGGCGTGGCTTAGTGTCCTTCTTTTCTATTAAATAACTAAGAGTTGCATGGTCAGTGTATACGATTACCTTGGATCCTATAAGATAGGACCGGAACTTGTCAAAAGCAAATACCACAGCTAGCATCTTCTTCTATGTCACTGTGTAGTTCAATTGGGCTCCGCTCAGTATTCTACTAGCATAGTAGAATGGGTGCATCAATTTGTCCTTCCACTGGCCCATCATTGCCCCCACTACGTAGTCACTAGCATCACACCTTAATTCGAATGGTTGCTCCCAGTTGGGCGCAACAATAATTGGTGGTGTGACCAGTCTTTTCTTCAGCTCCTCAATAGCTACCCTGCAATCATTAAAATACAAAAGGGTGATCTTTCTCTAATAACTTACAGAGGGGGTTGGCAATTTTTGAGAAGTCCTTAATGAACCTCTGGTAGAAGCGGTCATGTCCGAGAAAGCTTCTTATGGCTTTGACTGAAGTTGGTGGAGGCAGCTTTGCTATGACATCAACCTTTTCTCTATCAACGTCTCTTCATTTGCTTGACACCCAGTGCCCCAAGACTATTCCTTCTTGTACCATGAAATGACACTTCTCCCAATTCAGAACCAAGTTAGTCTTGATGCACCATTTCAACACACGCGTCAGATTTACTAGGCATTCCTCAAATGAATTCCCCATCACTAAGAAGTCATCCATGAACATCTCCATTATATCTTCTACCATGTTAGTGAATATGGTCATCATGCACCGTTGGAATGTGGCGGGTGCATTGCAAAGGCCAAATGGCATCCTCCTGAGGACATATGCCATATGGGCATATGAAGGAGGTCTTTTCTCTGTCGTCAGGGGCAATGGAGATCTGATTGTACCCCTGAGTACCCATCTAAGAAGCAAACGTGTGACCTTTCTGCCAACCTATCCAGCATTTGATCAATGAAGGGAAGTTGGAAGTGGTCTTTCCGGGTGGCTAGATTCAGCTTCCTGTAATCCATGCAAATCCTCCAACCTGTGACGGTTCTTGTTGAGATAAGTTCATTGTTGTCATTCATCACCATCGTCATGCAACCCTTTTTAGGTACACACTGAACTGGGCTAAACTAACTACTGTTAGAAATTGGGAAAATGATTCTCGCATCTAACCACTTTATCACTTCCTTCTTTACAACTTCCTTCATATTAGGTTCAGCCTCCTCTGATATTCCCTGGAAGGTTTGTGACCCTCTTCCAGCATAATCTTATGCATGCAATAGGCGGGGTTGATCCCCTTGATGTCTGCCATGGTCCACCCAATGGCAGTTTTGCTCTCCTTTAGTACCTGTATAAGTTGTTGAACTTGTACATCTAACAAACCAGATGAGATAATAACAGGTAATGTGGAGTTGGGATCCAGAAATTCGTACTTTAGGTGGGCTGGTAATGGCTTTAGTTCCAGCTTATGTGGTTCTTCAATGGATGGTTTTGCTGGAGGGGTCTCTTTCTTTTCTAAATGTAAGGGCTCAAACTCAATATTTCTGTCCAATGACCCTCTACCTTCAAGTCCTAACACCCATTCTGCCAAATTCTCCCCATTTATTTTATCTAAGTTCATTAAGCATGCCACTAGGGGATCCTCAGTCGTCAACACCTCATCATCTGACTCTACAATTACATCTACTACATCAATAACAGAGCAATTTGAGAGCTCACTCGGTCGCCTCATTGATTTCTGCACATTGAATATAATTTCATCATCATTGAGCATCATCTTGAGCTCCCCAGTTTCACAATCAATCAACGCTCTCTCCGTGGCCAAAAATGGTCTTCCTTAGATTATAGGAATTTCTTCATCCACCTTGCAGTCCAAGATTATAAAATCTATGGGAAACACGAATTTCCCCACCTGAATAAGTACATCATCTAGAATCCCAAATGGACATTTCACAGTCCTATCGGCCAGCTGCAGCAACATAAAGGTGGGTCTAGCTCTCCTAATGCCCAGCCTCTTAAAAATAATCAAGGGCATAAGATTGATGCTATCCCCCCCCCCTAAATCACACAGTGCCTTAGTAAAGGCGAAGTTCCCTATAGTGCAAGGAAATGTAAAGCTACCTAGATCAGATAACATTTCACCTATAGGTCTAGACACCACTGCACTACAGCTCTGAGTAAGTGTCATCATGGCCAGGTCTTAGAAGTCGAACTTCCGAGATATCAAATCCTTCACCATTTTATCATATCCAGGCATCTCTTTTAAAGCTTCAATCAAAGGAATGTTTACCTGAATTTGCTTGAGCATTTCAAAGAATTTTTGTATTGCTTCTCCTTTTGGTGCTTGTCCAACCTTTGTGGGAATAGTGCAGGAGGTCTCTTCTTCCCAATCACTTGGGATTTCTCTTTCTCAGCTACACTTTCGACTATTGGCTCTTCCGCTGGCTCAGCTGTTTTCTTAGTCTCTTGCTGCTTATTCTTCTCTTCAGGTACGGTCAAGACTGTCACCTCTGTCAATACCGTAGACTCATCCAGTTCAATGTGTACTGGAATGAGCATCTCAGCCTGTATATTACTTCGTGCTCTCTCTTGCTCAACATCAAGATCCCTACCATTTCGAAGACTCACCACCATCAGCTACTTTGGGCCCTGATCTATTGGATTGATTTGTGTATCTGCAGGTAATGTCCCTTGAGGATGATTGTTCAGCGACATTGATATATGGCCCACTTGTACCTCAATATTTTAATGGCCACATCATATGCATCCACTCTTTTATTAATTTTGGCATTGGACCTAATAACCTGCTGCATCATTACTTCCAGTCTTGCAAATCCATCTTCTTGTCTTCCACCATGCTGTTGTTGAGGTGGATGGTACCCTTGCTACTGATTGTTATACCCATGTGGTCTAGGATATGGAGCCATGTTGTTAGGGGTCTCATACCTCCCATGTTTCCGGCGTTATACTATGGCTGAGGTGGCCTGTACTGCTGCTGAGTCTGCTGACCCCAATTCTGATTTACTTGTCTTTGACCCCCATAGTTAGCCACGTAGTTCATATCTTCATGTTAATGATGATGATCATGCAATGCATTCCATGGATTACCAATTGGTTGACTAATGCAAGATGTGCACAAGCTCCCATTGGTAGTATCTACTATATGTACTGCTTAACCCCTGATTCCTCCACCTTTTTGGTGAGGATGCTCATTTATGTCAAGAGAGTTGCCATATTTTCAGCCATAGTGTTCGAAGGATCAAGAGGAACTGAGTGTACCACTAGAGTGATAGGTGCAATCTTAGTTGTCCATCCTGTATTTTGTGCCATTTTGTCCAACAAATTCTGACCTTCTCTCCGAGTCTTGCTAAAAAACGCCCCACCTGCTGAGGCATCTACAATATTCTTCATGCCATCAGATAGCCCCATGTAAAATCGTTGTCCCAACATCTATTCTGAAACACCGTGGTGAGGACGCATAACGAACTTTCCTTTAAACATGCCCTATGTTTCATGTAACGTCTCCATTGGTTTTTGCTTGAAGTTCACGATCTCATCAATTTGTTGAGAATCTTTGTTGGGAGGGTGGAACTTGTTGTGGAATTGCTTGACTAAATCATCCCAAGTTTCTATAGAGTTGATAGGGAGTGAATTAAGCCATACTTGTGCAGCTCCTGTCACCGAGAATGGAAACAATAATAGCCTGATTGCTTCCAGAGTCACGTTGGGTTGCCTTTGTGTTTTGCATATGGATAAGAAGTTCTTCAAGTGCTGCTAAGGATCTTCGATTTGTGTCCCAGAAAAGAGTCCCTTGTTTTGCAACAAGTGTAGCATATTGTTTGTAATCTGGAACAATTCAGCTTGTATTACAGGCACAACAATGGTAGTATCCAAATTGTCAGCAGTGGGTTATGCCCAGTCATAAAGTGCTTCTTTAGGCACAGGAGGTGCCTCTTCCCTGACGTTTCTGTTAGGATCGTTGACATCCCCCATGTCAATTTTGATTTTCAGTGGTTGTTGGGATTGTTGAATTCTCTTGTTGGCACGGTACAAAGCCCAAAATGTTTGCTCGGGGTCTGAGAGTCGTTCAAGTAGTTCTCCGGTCCTCGTAGATTTTCTAGGCATACACCTGAGCAACCAATTCAACAACCGTCAAATTTTCAATCAAAAGTTGGGTAGAGAGAAAACTGACTACAATAAGAATCTTTGTATATCTATCAATGGCAATCGATAATTCCGTTAACTCCTTGGCAACGACGCCAAAATTTGATCACGCCCAACTATGCCTTATAAAAAGGACTCCGCAGACGCTCCAAGTATAACCCGAGTATTATGCCCAGGGTCGAATCCACAGAAAGTTAACCTATCAACTACTATCTTCTGACCCACTAACTCTTCAGAACCAGCTTCCCAAATATTCAAATCTCAATTGAGTGTTTCCTTAATAACTACTTTTGCAGATAACTAAATAACTATAAACTAAACTAAATATGTTGTAAACAATAATGAGAAGAAGCTAAGGCAATGGTTTCCCCTACTGATGGAATCCCTTCTGTTTGTGCTCATAAAAATTTACCAATACATATTTATTAATCATGAATGTTATTCTTACCATAAATCTCTCCCGAGTAATCATAGTAATTTACTATTGCACTCTCCCGAGATACACTAGCTTACTTTAATTAGCACAATTCACTTTAGATTACACTTAAGGCTTTGTTATCCCTAATCCCACCTTTAAACCCACAATTATAGATTCCTCAAATAATCTAGGAGTTGTATTGTTCAACAATAACCTTAATATGCACTCTTTTCCAAGTTATTCGCCCTAATTAGGCACAACTAATTGAGGATCCTGTCAATTATCTACAACAAACACGAAGTTGAACAAATAGAGATTAAACTGGCAATTTGTATTCACATAAACAAGAAGTTCATCACTCAATATGTTCCATCAAAACCTTAGACAAGGAATTTAGCTACTCATGGCTATGGGAAAATAAACTAAGGTAAAATGCATCATAAAAATCAAAGAAAAGAAGAAAGATGTTTGGAATATTCTCTCACAATAGTTTCCCTTGCCAAGATACTCTAAAAATCAACACATGCCTCCTTTGGGCGAAGTCTAATGTTTTAAATAGTGTTTAGGTCTAAAAATACTGTATTTGACACTTTGACCCCTAAAGTTTTCATCGCTTGCCGCGATCGCGGTAGAATCGCTGCCAATCACCCTCTCTGAATCTCACATGTTCTGAAACTATCTTCCACCGTGGTTCTGCCGCGGTCGCGGTAGAACCACGGCCAAACACCTATTCTGAATCTCGAGGGCTTTATGGCATGGCTTCAATGGGAATTTACACATTTGGCCTCTTTTCTCCAATTTTGACTCCAAAACTGCTCATTAGACTTCCTTAGCCATTTATCACCTACAAATCATAAAAAGCACTAATAAGAGCATTTTGTTATCATATTTATCATCAAAACACCATAAGAAGGTGAGTATTTAAGGCATGATTATAGTAAAATTCACCAATTAACAGTGATTCCATCCAAACTTCACTACCTTATGCAATGTCGATACTACGGCTCCAGCAGCGTGGATCTAGGTTCGTCCTAACAACAAGTTGTAGCATGCCGGGATGTCTATCACTTGAAAGTTGACACTAAACCAAGCTGGCCCCATTTGTAAGTATAGGCTGATTTCTCCAATAGTAGATCTCTGGGACCCATCGAAGGCCTTGACATTGATAGCCTCATCTTTGGTCTCGTGTAGGTTTTTTTCCAAAGTTCTGAGAGTTATCAGCGGACAGATGTTGAGGTTGGATCCTCCATCGATCAGGACTCTAGTGATGAAATAATCCTCATATTGCACGGTGATATGCAGTTCTTTGTTATGGCTCAATCCTTCCAGTGGAAGCTCATCTTCATGGAAGGTGATTTTATAGCTCTCCAGCACTTGCCCTACCATATTTGCCATTTCACTTCTAGTTATGTTGCTGGGCACATAAGCTTCACTCAGTATCTTCATTAGGACATTTTTATGAGCGTTAGAGCTCTGTAGAAGAGCTAGGATACAGATCTGTGCTGGTGTTTTGTTCAACTGCTCAGCGATCGATTACTCCTTAGCTTGAATTTTTCTCCAAAGATCGTCGGGCCCAGTTTCAATAGTCCGTCCTGGGGCTTGCTTACTGGACTCAGCTAAGTGTTATGGGGTGTAAACCTCTCTGTTTTGCTCATTCCTTGCGCGGCAATTATTTTGTCTTCCCTTTCCTCCTAGCTTCGGTAGTGTGATCCCATGGTATGGCATTTGAGTAGAACGATGTTATGTCTGTCATAGTCATAGGAATAGGTACCCTTGGTGGTAACACATCAACTTCAAAGGGTGCAAGTGTTTTTGGAACACCAAATTTGACCTTAATTGGCTCGGGCGCCTTTGCAGAAGGAGGCGCTTCAAATTCGAGAGGTATAGACATGTTTACTTCATCATCCCTGGAGGGATGATTCTGCACAACAATTGGGTTAAGTGTAACTGCTGGTTTCTTTGGTTCATCACCTTGAGCAATCAAACCTATCGACCCTTTGGGTCCCAATCATCTTCGATCTCGATAATGTGAATGTCTCCACTTTTGTGGTCAGGCAGAGGGTTGTTGTGAATATTAGCAGCAGGCTCCTTTGCTATAATGACCTTATTGTTGATCAGGGTTTGAATGTTGTCCTTCAATGAATGGCACTCATCAAGGGTGTATCCCTTCGTGTCGGAATGGTACGCATAGGTCATATTGGGGTTGACCCACTAGGAATGATTTTTTGGAGTTTTGGTTGCGATAGGAGTGATGTATCCAGCGGCTTTAAGTCTCTCGTATGACTGGTCAATTGATTCAGCGATGGTTGTATATTGTCTGGTAGGTCTGCGGCAAAATTTGGCCTGGGTCTAAGGAAATTTTGACGGGTGGGAGGTGATTGGTAGTGAGAGAGTTGAGCATTATAAGCTTGATAAACAGGTGTTGGTTGAGAGTATTTGGGTAAAGTGGGTTGATATGTGAGAGGTGGAGAGCATTGGTAAACGGGAGGTGGATTTTCATAGGAGGGTGCGGGTTCTTGGTAATTCGGGTTGTGCTGATATGTAAGTGGAGGTGATGGGTATGTGTGGTATTTTGGTGGTGATTTGGCCCCCTGTGTGACCATTACGGCACTCACATCCTTCTTCTTGGACGTGCCACCAGATTGTAAAGCCTTATTGGTGGCCGGTAATGCTTCAAGATTAGTAACCATACCATTCTTAATTCCATCTTCAATTAGTTCTCCTAGTTTGATTATATCGGAGAACTTCTCACCCTCGATCAGCATCAACCTCTCGTAATATTGGGGATCTTGAGCCCGGACGAAGAATCTATTCATTTGTTCTTCTTCTGGGTCTGTCCTGACCTTTGCAGCTTCTGACCTCCAACGAGTAGCAACAACAACAACAACAACAACAACCCAGTATAATCCCACTTAGTGGGGTCTGGGGAGGGTAGTGTGTACGCAGACCTTACCCCTACCCTAAGGTAGAGAGGCTGTTTCCAAATAGACCCCGGCATCCTTCCCTCCAAGAACTACCCACCTTGCTCTTGGGGAGACTCGAACTCACAACCTCTCGGTTGGAAGTGGGGGTTGCTTACCATCAGAGCAACCCCTCTTGTCCTCGAACGAGTAGCATACTCGCAAAATGTTTCGGTGGGCTTCTTCTTCAAATTTTGTATGTAGAATACATTCGGTGCATTCTCTGTATTGAATCAGAATCTATCCAAGAAATCTGATGCCATATCTACCTATCTTGTCTATTTCTTGGGGTCTTGGCTGATGTACCAGGATAAAGCATCTCCCTTCAAACTTCTCATGAAAAGCTTCATACGGATCTTCTCATCCTTTCTAATTCAAACCAGCTTATCGCAATATGTCCTCAGGTGGACTCTGGGATCTCTTGTTCCATCGAACATTTTGAACTTGGGAGGTTTGTATCCCTCTAGAAGTTCAACATCTGGCTGAATGAAGAGATCTTCATAATTTAACCCCTCGATACCTTTGTTACCTTCCACGCCTTGAACTCGGCTGGTCAACTTCTTGAGTTCTGCTGTTAAGTTCCTGATAAGAGAGTCTTTGTCATCAGACTCAGGTGCACTTGAGATTGGTTTAGTATATTAGGAGTATCCACGTAAATAGGAGTTTTGTGGAGATGGTCATTTGTGGTGTTCAGTGGATTGGAAATGAAAAGTGGAGTGTTGTTGGGAGTGTGGCATGTGTTTCAGCGTTGAGCATGAGTGGGTTGTATCTGTGGTTATTAGGTGTTTTATGGAGGTACGAGATTCTAGGTGTTGACATTAGAAGTGGTGAGAGAAAATGATAGGTTCGCCAAATTACGAACCTGATCCAATATTTCTTGAAATTTCAACATTTTTTGCTTAAGTTGGGTAGCAGTTTCCTTAGCAACCGCGGTACCCTGAGGAATCTCAATCTCCTTTCTGGTGCTTGGATCTCCCATTCTACCTTTGTTCTTGTTCCGGATAGGACTTAGAGGAGGAGGAGTTGGAGGGCCCTTGGATCTTGTAGAGTATGACGATGGTGCCATAATGCATGAACTAACCTTTGGGGAGCGGAATAATTAAAAAACAAAATGTAATAAGTTAGTGCAGGTTATGAGGAAAATATTGCAGTATATAAACACATTGCGCAAGAATATATATCGTTTCCTAACTTTGCTGCCTCGTTGTGCCCGAGGTAGTCCTAGCGACAAATAGTTTTGGAGAACTTATAATGCTAAATGCCTTATTTTAAAATAAAACAGATCCAAAAGGACACTAAATAATAGAAAGTAAAATATCACTATTGGCCATTGGCCTTATTAAATTAAAATAAAAAATAAAAGGACTCCTAACTACTTGGTCCTAGGAGGACCTTCCCCATATTTGGCATCTTCGTCTCCCTCGAACACCTTCACCAGCTCGCGTAGTCTTTGCAATAAATAAACTCGGGCCAAATGTCCACCCGCATTTCCTTCAGCATTTTGACAATCTTCAATTCTCTTGATGAACTTCCCTTCTAGCTCTACTAGACCCCGCTCCAAATACCCTAGTCTTTTGTTGGTGTTGACAGCCATATCTTTCCACTCCTCAATCAACTTTTGAGGGGATTCTTGTATTTCTCGGTACTACTTTCACACTCTCGAATTCTCTTGCGCAATTGATTATACTTAAATCATGCTTCAGCATGCTCGTCGATAATTCTGTGACCTTGAACGAACCCGGGCTGACCCATGCCATTATCCTCTAACCAGCCCTAATAGTGCAGCATACAATCGATGGGATACCTATCTGGCTTAATAGATTCTTTCCCCAAAACGAGTTTGTAGTGCCACAAGTGCTGAGCTTGGCACCTGTGAGGTCTATCATCGTCCTGGAAATTAGCGCTAAAGTGGCTCATTTTGTCGACCCTTGGTATGATTTGCTTTCTTCCTACCTGCCTCATGGCTCAGAGAGGAACATAGGGATAAATTCCTCTCAAACCAATTAGTATGAGAAATGGTGCATCTTGGGGTCGAACAATGAATTCATCCGTGGGGAACAACTCGACCATCCATTGTAACTGGTCTTCTTTCAGATTTTCAAATAATTCTACCCGTCCTCTGGCGTCCTCTAGCAGAGCAAACATTTTAGGCATATAGTTCATATGCCTTGGCTGGTGGAAGGCAATGTGATCATCCCAGTCTCTGCGTATGATATTCTATCGGTATTCACCTTTCTAGAGGTGTTCCATGAGCCAGAGCTGAAGTAATAAGTTGCAACCCTCAAAATGACTGCCCTTTTACTGATAGTTGTCAAAGGCACTGTATATCTCAGCAATGATCATGGGAACTATGCTTAAAGTCTGCCCACCAATTCCTTCCTCAAAGTCTTAGTTACCATGGCCAGTCTGGGGTGGATCTTAGCCTTCTTCGTAGGGAACACCATCATTCCCAAAAAGAAAACATAAAAATGAAGACCCTTCTATGGACATGCCCCAATGAGGTGATGGCAAACTCATCTTAATAGGTATGGTATGACTTGATATGGTCATACCTCTCGTACAGATAGTTGAATGGGATGTAAGAGTCTTTCAAGCATGTTAAGTCTGGGTTCTTCTTCAGCCCTATCATCTTAAGGAAACCCCTACCCTTGTGATTTTCTGGCATAATCAAACTCGGAGTCTCCCAAGGATTACCAGCTAAACCTCCTTTTTCTTCGAGCAAATGAGTCATTTCAAGGTCCTCGAAGCGGAACACAGACTTGTCACTATCCCAGAACAATGTCATAGCCTCTATGATTCTGTTGTTAGGCTGAATCTCTAGAAGAGAAAGGAAATTCCCTAAGTACTTGGAGACAAGTGTCTGATTACTGGAATTGAGGTCTTTCTACCAATTCAGCAGCCTTGAATGAATGTTGGTTTCCATGCCGAATCTGGGGACTTCGTGCCTCATTTTCTGCAAAACAAAGCGTTAGGCTCTTACCCCCACCGGGCTCAACTATTTAAACCAATAATTAGCATAGCACGCACTTTAGTTATCCAAATAAATGCACAGAACATGGAGGTGTCCTTTTGGGTTTCAAGGAAACACGATGGACTTCGGACAAGACTATCTCAATGATCCATTATGTGGACAACATAACTGACTCGGCTAGGTTTGACCATGATGCCTGTACAGTTTAAATAGAGTAAGGTTTCTATTGGGGTATTAGACAAGTACCCTTGAGCGGACAACTCAAGAGGGAAGGAACGGAACCATCGACTGTATCGTTGATCGACTAGTTTTACTGTAAATATGTGTTTGCCAAATTTAGGGGGTAATAGTATTGGAAGAGCACAACTACTCATCATAAGCGTTGCTATAGTATTTGTTTGGCACGAGTAGAATATGATGTTGAAGATGCAGTTTACAAAAAATGAAACAAATTGACATGTATTTTTACGTTCATACAAATAAGGTACAATAACTGCTCAAAATAACAACAGCATTGATGGGGAAATGGCAAATGAAAGTAATTAAAGAAAAATAAACAAAAGAAACAAGTCAGTATTGAATAAAGGTATTAAGAAAAAGCAATAAAATAAAGCAGTAAAGTCACATATAACATGAAATAGTAAAAGCCTAAAGAGTCCCCAGCAGAGTCGACATGCTGTCGACGCCCCCTTTTTCACTCTCTCAAAAGAGCGAGAAATCAGGTTTACGACATTCGGGAAAGATAACTCTATTCCCGTTTGGGATTGGGTTTTGGATTTGGAGAGTTGCCACCTAGTGATTATAGTGCATTAGGACACTTTAAGAAAGAATTTGAGATGAAAAACCAGAGTTCGAGTAAGGGCTAGAAATTATCTCGAGGAGAAGGTGTTAGGAACCCTGCAAGATCCACTAGTGTGGTTCCCGGCCATGCTACAATTGTGACTTTAAAGCAAGCAAACATACATGATAATTTCACATAAGGACTGTAAATAGATATGCATAACAGTTATTAGACATGCTAAAATTTAAATAAATGACTCATTAACTGATGGCAAGAATGTCTAATTGCAGAAAAATGGAATCAAGTAATGAATACCAATCACCAAATAAGGTAGTGAATGAGCGGAAAATTTTAAGGGAAAGGAGGCAGTGTGACAAAATTAGAAGGGGGAAATTTTAATAATTTAACAAGAATGAAGAATTTTAAAGAACTGAAGATTGACAATCTCAAAAAATAATTGCATAAGGAAAAACGGGTCCTAGTTTTGTAAAATACATGGATCATCCACACAACACTGTTACCCAAGTGCGCATAGTGTTATCTTGTGATCATCATCTCCATGTCTACCATTCCCACCTCGTTAAGGTATTAAGGAGAGGAATAGTATCATTACTTATTGCATGCTATTACCCGTCTCAATCCTAGCAGTTCCGGAGGCAAATGGACTACTAATACTAAAGGGAGAGGGGTTTGGGGCTTTTAGGAGTTTGCAAAGGATAAAATACTAAGGCGTCAATCAAAGCACAAAATACAAATAGAGGGGAATCAGACAACCAAATAAGAATCAATTAAGCCTCCTTAAATCAGATAATAATCATAGAGTTTAGCATGTCTTACACGTACTGATTTGGTCTTAATTAAATAAAGCGACGAGCAGATTGGTTCAATACATATTTTTAGACGGAAAGTCTACATTAGGCTCGCTCAAATGCAGTTGACTAAAACCGATCTGATTGATTAATTAATCCTTTTGTCTAAGTGTTGGATAGAACTAGGCATGGTATTCATTGATTTTAGAAAATATGCAAACTAATAATAGAAAAGGTTTACCAGTTTTAACAGAATAATATGAGTTCAGCATTTGGTATTGCTTTTAACGAATGAGACAATTCGAGATTTCCTATAGGCATGATTTCTATATGTTTACTGGATTTGACATCTTTTCCGATGTTAAGAGAAGTCCTATGAACATGGTATCTGTATGCAGCTTTTATTATTATACCTACAAACTGTTTGCCTGATGACGTTTGTATATGCATAAATGCAGGAGTCTATAGGCAGTATTTCTATATATAAATTTGCAGAACAGTTAGAAGTTAATCCTATAGGCAGGATATCTATGTGTGAATTTGCAAAAATCAGAAGTTAAACCCTATAGGCAGGATATCTATGTATGTAGCTGCAGAAAAATCAGAAGTGAACCCCTATAGGTGTGATATCTATATGCTTTATTGCAGAAATCAACTGTCGAATCCTATAGACATGTTTTGTACGCGTGAAGTTGCGCTAATCATAAATAAATCCCTATTGGCATGATTTTCTACCCTTGGTGCATAAAAGTAAACCCCATTCATTTTTTTACTAAATCTCCAAGTTTATACAAATTATTACAGCCCAAAAGAAATAAAACTAGAATTAAAAAGTACATCATGAATCATCAGCTTCATCCGAGCAGCCTAATTCAGACTTAATGTCTAATCATATGAGATTGGGCCACTTCTGAGATCCAGATTTCCAAGCCTTCTCTCATCTTGGGTGTTTCAAAGATCTAAGGGATTTCAAGAACCCTAGGCAGTGCATACACCCAAGATGTTAATCAGATATTTGAGTTGTGCAGTATGGAAGGGCCAGCCCTTATGTGTCCAAGTTTAGAGATAGCTCAAGGGTCCCAAGTCTAGGCTCAAACAAGAGAGGTAGAACCTAAGTTCTAAGAGTGATTGCAAGTGCAATAAAAAGGGGTAGGGAATACCCATGCAGGCTGGTGGTCATGCCCATCCATAAAGTAGACTGGCAGACCGCTGACGAAACCTATTGGTCAGGCATATAGAGAGTAATGACCTACGGAAGGTCAAGTTATGACCTGATCAATAACTAGAATATTGTCCAGCCACAACTGTTACTCAGCTCACACTATAAGGGAATAGGGATGGGAAATTGACAAAGCTTAGGGCCTAAAGGGTGCAGTTCATATCCATGGTCAATAACTTCAAATATTTCCATGTTTTTAAACCATAACTTAAAGCATATAAGGGAATACGGGATTTGGGATTCATAATGTAGAAAATAAATAACAAGTGACTGACAGAGTGCACACATAGATAAACATAAATTTACAAGGTAAAGAGAACATATTACAGCATGCTAGTAACATATCTTGACTGCAGAAACATGAGTAGAAGTAGACAGGAATGACGACCTGGAGCAATTAAAGAAAACATGTTGTTGTTAAGGCTTGTAAATTAACTAGGACATACCATTAGAGAAGAAAAGTGTAGAAAGGTAAATCAACCACAAGTCCACAGTCTAGCTTTGGCTTTCAGCCGGCCAGACAAAGCAACTGCACAAGCAGTAGTAAAGACAGAGAGAATCTTAAGTGTAAAAGTGTATTTTTGAACTCAAGTTGTTCGTGTGTTTTAAGAAAAGAGGGTAGGGTATTTATAGTTTTGAAAACGAGTAAAGAGTAAGGTAATAAGTAAAATTTTAACACAAACATGGAAACAACCACAAGTCAGAATCAATTAACACAAGACTTCCATTTAATTAAGGGATTAGTGTTCAACGGACACTAACAAGATTAATATAAGGAAAGAAAATCAATTTGTAAGCGGAATGATTGTTGCCATAAAAGGAGCAGTAAAATCATACAGTAGGTGTTAAAGTCCAAATACAGGATTGTACTTACTTTTGAAAAGGGTTTAGTAAGGCCAATCAAAGAAAGGGAATCAGTTAACCCTTGACAGGAGAGTAAAAGTCAGAATTTCACGAAAGGAAAAGCTTTGAAATCAATTACGAGTTTGAAAAATCAACCACAGAAGGAACTTAATATATATAAATGAATGCACAAGTAATAGACACGTGAACCCAAGTTATGGCAAAATAACAACATATAGTAGTAACTAAAAGAAGACATTCAAAGCATGATAGTCAAGTTTCAGTGTGTTTAACAATAGAGATCAGAAGCATGCAAAGAGTTGAGTGAAAACCATAGTTGAGCTTGACAGGTAGTAAGAACTCAGAACCATAATAGTCACATGAAAAAGAGAATTGAAGCACATTGCAATTTCAACAGACGAGTTGCACAAACAAATTCAAATAAATCGAATAGTCCTCAAAGAAACTAGGGTTTTTCGAAAGTCAATCGAGTTTAGAGGAAATAAGCAGATAAAAAAATAAACAGATTCAAAATCTCGGATAAACCAAAAAAATAAGGGTTTTCACTATACTAACTCGGATATAGAAGAAAAGTAAATAAAGTGAATACTAACAAACAGAAACTCAAACAAAATCTCAAAATTTGGGTTTTCAACATGCTAACTCAGATAAAAAAAAGGTAAATCAAAAGAATATTAACAAACAGACCAAGAAACTCAAACAAAATCCCCCAAAAATTAGGATTTTCAACATGCTAACTCAGATAGAAAACAACACAAACAAAACATAGTAAAACATGTCGATAATCAGAGAAGAGATTCGAAATAACTTTACATAAAATCCTAGTTGAAGAATAAAGAGTTTCTGAAACCAAAAATTGAAGAAACTTCGAGAAAAATACATAGAAAGTTCACACACATAAATCCGGTAGCAGATCTAAAAATAAATTGAAGGAACCTTAGAGATTAGGGTTTCGTAAGAAATCTAGGTGATGAGAAAGGCTTTGGAAATCATCGATACGAGTAGGAAAGTCGAAGGTCGAACTCGAGATCTGGTCATGACTGGCCAGGAGGACGAAGAAGATCGGAGAACAGTTATCGAGTAAAGGCTTGGTCCGAACCCTTCAAGATCTGGTCATAGGACCTTTAGAAACGAGCACGCATAAGCTATGAGAGGCTAGTATATGCCTCCGATGAGCCTGAGAACCCATAGATTAGGGTTTCAATGAAAGGTGGCGGCTAGGGTTTTGAGGTGAGTTAAGAGAGAGTTGAGAGAGGAGGGAATTCAGAGGCGGCGGCCGATAAAAAATGAGGTAGGGTTTAGTGTTGTTTTAATTAAAAAAGAAAAGGGAAAAGGGGAGTCGTTGATCTAAAGATCAACGGCTGTGATTAAATCGGTTAAATGGGGACCGGGTTTGGGTATGATAGGAAAAGGTATGGTTCGGGTTAAAAGTGGTAATTGGGCTGGGTAATTTGGGCTGAGTTGGGGTTTAATTGGGGCTTAAATTGATGCTATATTTGCAATTGAAATGGCTATGTGTTAAATAGCTAATTTTTCCTCTTTAATTTATATAAAAATATTAAAAATGATTTTAAACAAATTAAAAGCATTGAACTAATTAATAATATATAAACATTAATCTAAAATACTAGAAATAATTTTATAAGTGTAAAAGGCCACTAATTGTAATATAGGCTATAATTGCAATTGTGTGCAATTTAGCGTTAAAAATACCAAAATCATAAAATTATGCAAAATTACCTTAATAATATTTTGGTGTAAATGTGAGAATGAAATGAATTATTCACCAAAAATGATAATTTTGGAAATAATTATTGGATTTTGTTGTATTAAAATTGGCAATAAATTGGTTTAAAAATCGTTAAAAATGCCAAAACTCTTGGGTGTGCTTATATATGCACAAATATACTATTTTAGAAGTATTTTGGGTATAAAAACACTAAGGAAAAAATTGGGTACCAGCGTTACACAAGGTTTTCCTTAATTAAGGGATTCAAAATCAAACGGGTAAAACTAATTAAGAAAAGAAATTAATCAAACCCTTTTCAAAGGAGTAAATTAGGGGAAATACATAGAGGTTTATTTAAGGACAAGGTCTTGAAAGTACACGGTTGTACAATTTAAGGAAAGAGAATCAATTAACAGCCAATAAATCAGAGGTTAAAGATTTGGTATGAATGAACCAAGCTAGAAAGGTGGAAAAGGTTATAACTTAAGGAGAATCAGTAACAATCAATTAGACTTATTAAAGGGAATTCTAAATCAGTCACAAGTTGGAAAACCCTTTTGAATAATGATTTCATCGCATAGAAAAGCATACAGTCACGTTAAACATGAAAGAAACTTATCATGCCAATCAGTAGAAAAGTCTAGTGTAGAAGAATTTAAAAAGTTCAAAAATGTATGCAAACAAAGAAGTTCAAACCTAATTCAAAACTCAAAAGTTAGTCTGAGAGAGTCAAGGGTTCTAAAATAGAACTATAGTTCAATCATATGACCAGACATCAGCAAAACCCCTAAATTCTAGGGTTTCAACCTTGAATCAAACACAGAGATAAGGAACCAAGTAGGCAAAACAAGCTTTGGGGTTTCTTTCAGAAACTCATGAGAAAGCATGCAAACCAGTAGAAGGTTTCAAAACACACCAAAGTAAAGTTTGACGACCCGGCCCGTCGTCACGGGAATTATTACCCTGTTATGTTGAAATTACATATTTCATGCTTTTATTTCAGTGTGAGAGTCTATCGGGGGAGTTAGGACTGAATGGGATTGAAAATGAGGCATATAGCCTTTTTGAAGGAAACTTGAATAAGAAAAGTCAACCTGGAGTTGACTATTTAGTTAGAGAGCTCGGAATCGAATTCTGATGATTCGGTCAGCTCCGGGAGGTCATTTATGAGCTAGGGGAGCGATCGGAATTGAATTTGGAGGCCCGGTGTAGAAATAGGCTTGAATTGGCTAAGGTTGAATTTTGGCGAAATCCGAACGGTTGGTGAGATTTTGATCCAGGAGTCGGAATGGAATTCCGACAGTTGCAGTAGATCCGTTAGGTGATTTGGATGTGCCTCCAAAATTTCAGGTCCTTCGGAGGTTGTTTGGTCGGGTTTTTGATCGAATGACGGTTTCGGAAGTTTTGAAGAAACTTAGGCTTGAATCCGTGCATAATTGGTGATTTTGATGTTTAGGATGGTGTTTTTACGATTGGAACAAGTTCGTATCGTGTTTTGGAGTATGTTGGTGGCTTTCGTTTGGGTCCCGGGGGCCCCGAGATGAATTCGGGGGTCCAAACGGACCATTTTGAGCCAAAAAGGGGCTACTGGAATTGCTGCAATAAAATTGCATGTTATTTGTTCTCTGCGATCGCAGCCATTGCCACGCGATCGCGTAGTATATCGAGATGAGGCTGGGAAATTGTTCTTTCCGATCGCAGGAGTAGTGATGCGATCGCATGAGGTTGAGTGTTTGTTCATCGCGATCGCGGGTCGGTCGATGCGATCGCGTAAGGTCGTGTTCTTAAGCAGTGCGATCGCGACCCCTTTGATGTGATCGCATAGGGTCGCTGGGTTGAGCACTGCGATCGCATCCAGGCTCATGTGATCGCGCAGAGGAAAGTTGGCAGCCAGGTTTTTTGTGCTGCGATCGCGTAGAGTAAACGGCCCAGGCAGTGAGTTTAAGTCCAGAAACATTTCATTTCGGGTTCATTTGCAAAACCCTCCATTGTTGAGCTCTAGAGTGAGAAAGTGACGGAAAATAGCTGGGAGGTCATCGGGATATTGTCGGAGGTAAGTTTTGTGGTTTAATTACACGCTTTTATCATGAAATCATGGATTATTTCTATGAAAATGGAGGATTAAATGTGGGTTTAAGCCCTAGGCCTAAAATTGTAGAAAAATACCGATTTGAGCGGGCAAATGAAGTCCGAATTTGGTAAATTTGATATGCCTAGACTCGTATTGAGACAAGGGTTCCGAATATGTAACTTTTATAATTTTTCGAGAAGCGCACCAAAAGTCGGGTTTTGACAACTTTGTGAGTTTTGATATAATTTGGGTTATTTGGAATGAATTGCGTGAAATTAGCATATATTAATGCATTCTCTATGATTTTGAGCAGATTTGGCATCCGAGGAGATTGATTTGCGAGGCAAGCGCAAGGCGGATTGAAGCTTCTACCGGTTCAAGGTGAGTGGTAATAGTAAACAATGTACTGAGGGTTTGAAACCCCGTACTAGCACTTCACAGTGCTATGTTGAGATGAGACACGCGTCTTGTGACGAGCGTGGTGACATTGTGACTGGGGACTTGGACTTGGTCCTTCCCGGCTAACAGAATACTGTGTTGTAGGACTGCTAATGACATTATAACTATGCAATTGGGTTGATAGCCATGTTTGGGGCCTTGTGCCGATCCGTAGAGCATTAGGGAACCTATAGAGCTAGGTGACCCTTATATCGTGTTGGAAACATACACTCAGCCATAGCTCTAGCTGTATAGCATAATATGAGCCCGTACTAGATGTGTACATTGAGAGAGATTATCCAGGGTTGAATTCCCTGTTCTAGCTGAGTGCGCCTGAAAGGCCAAGTCTATATTGACCGAGACAGGGTCAAGGAACCACTGTGATATATTATATTGGGCCTGAGAGGCCAATTATATACTGACTGGGATAGGGTCGAGGACCCATTATGAGGTATTATATATATATATATATACCTATATTGGATCGGGCTGCACGCCGCAGCAGTATATATATATTGGATCGGACTGCACGTCGCAATAATATACATGTAATATACATGTGGGACGGACTGCACGCCGCAGTATTATTGTGCTTGGGCTGTAGGAGCCCCTTTCGGAGTCTGAGTCTGCACACATTCTCAGCGAGCACCGGTGTATATTATGGGATCGGGCTGCGCGCCACAGCAGTATAAATATATAAATATATATATATTGGATCGGACTGCACGCCGCAGTAATATATGTTTGTGTGGATCGTGCTGCACGCCGCCGTATTATAGTGCTTGGGCCTAGGGAGCCCCTCCGAAGTCTGTATACACCCCCAGTGAGCGCCGTCGACGTTAAATGGAGCGGGCCGCGCGCCGCAGCGGTATATGTATTGGAGCGGGCTGCACGCCGCAACATTAAACTTATTCATATCCTACTACCTACTTAAATACTTATACATTATAGACATAGGTATGTGTCTTTATATATTGAGATGGCCGTACACCGTAGGGGTACGAGTGAGGGTTGGATCAGCATGGAATCTTGTAGAGATAAATGGGGATTGGAGATTAGAGTACTACCATAGTGACGACGTACCTGTGAGGGTTGCCTTAGAACTGCTAAGTGATAGCACAGGAGGTCTTACTTTCAGTTATTATTTATTATTGTTACTCACCGAGTTGAAATATACTCACCCCACTCCCCTGCACCTTTTGTGCATATTCACAGGTACCCGAGAGCGGTTGAGTTATTGTTGCTGCCTGCACACATCTACTTCTTGCGGAGACTACGAGGTAGCTGCCAGCGTCCGCAGAGCCTGTTTTCTCCTTCTTTATCATCTTGTTGATTTCCTATTTGCCTAGACTTGTTTGTATTAGGATGCTATTCTGTAGAGGCTCAGTCTCGTGACACCACGATATGGTTGGGACCGTATTTTGTATGTTTTACATTTTGTTTATCACCTGATATGATCATTTACTATTTAAGTTTAATTTGATTAATAACTGGTTGGTTTAAGGGATAATATGGTCGGGCTTGCCTAACATTGTGTTGGGCGCCATCACGACCAAGGTTTGGGTCGTGACAAGTTGGTATCAGAGCCTAGGTTAATAGCTCTCGCGAGTCTTGAGCCGGTTGGTAGAGTCTCGTGGATCGGTATGGGGACGTCTGTACTTATCCTCGGGAGGCTGCAAACCTTTTAGAAAAAGTTTCAAATTCTTGGAATTCTTGTCGTGCGATTACTTTTGACTTGAACTGAACTTTGACATTCTATTCTCTCGCAGATGGCGATAACTCGATCATCCGGACGTGGAGGACGACCACCACTACCACCTGCTAGAGGCCGGGGATGTGGTCGTGGCGGAGTTAGGGCAGCTGAGGCAGTTCCAACCGACCCACAGCCCCCTGTTGCAGAGGTGCCAGCAGCACCAGATCAGGCACCAGTTGTGCCCATTGTCATACCGGGTCTACAGGAGACCCTGGCTCAGATACTAGCAGTCTGCACTGGCCTAGCACAAGCGGTTTTAGTTACTACTGCAGCAGCTGCATCGGGAATTGGGGGTGGTCATCAGACCCCCGCAGTACGCACTCCAGAGCCAGCAGTGCAGGGCTTGCAGACACCAGAGGCTCCTCCAGTTCAGCCTGTGGTTCCGGCTCAGCCAGCAGATCATGTTCAGGGGGACAGGGTCCCAGCTATGACGGACGATGAGCGGCGTCGTCTCGAGAGGTTCACTAGGTTATCTCTTCCAGTGTTCACTGGTACTCCGGGCGAGGACGCCCAAGGTTTTTTGGACATGTGCCGTCGGATACTTCATACGGTAGGGATCTTGGAGTCCAGTGGGGTATCTTTCACTACCTTTCAGTTTCAGGGGCCAGCCTTAGATTGGTGGGAGGCTTATGAGCGCCGCAGGCCGGCAAGGGCAGCACCACTATCATGGCCGGAGTTCTCCACTATGTTCTTGGAGAAATGGGTGCCTCGATCTCAGAGACAGGAGATGCGTAGGCAGTTTGAGGGTCTCCGTCGGGGGACATGTCAGTGTCAGAGTATGAGATCAGGTTTACAGAGTTGTCCAGATATACACCGTGGTTGGTTCATTCCGACAGAGAGAGGATTGGGCGCTTCGTGGACGGCCTCATTTATCCCATTCATATTCTGATGACTCGGGGGAGGGTTTTGAGTCGTACATTTGAGGATGCTGTGGATATTGCTCGCGATATAGAGACAGATCGTCACAGGGAGCGGGATGAGAAGGAGGCCAAGAGGCCTCGAGGAGCAGCTAGTTCCAGTGGCACTCAGACCAGAGGCCAGAGTCAGCAGAGTCGAGGTCGCTCTTTCAGGTCTTCGCAGTCAGGTCGCTCAGATCGTCGCAGATGGTCTTCTAGACAGGGTTATCAGGGTTCGCACTAGAGCCAGCCATCTCTGAGTGCCATGCCAGCTCATAGTTCTTCACAGGCCCCATCCGCTCAGGGTTCATCTCGGCCTAGTTCATCAGCTGGCCACTCCAGTGCCAGATGTCCTTATCAGTCTCAGTCCCCAGCACCGGGGAGTTGCTACGAGTGCGGAGAGTTTGGGCACCACCGTAGGGAGTGTCCCCGTCTTGTTTCCAGATCTTATCAGCAGAGGGGGCAGCCCTCGTCATCTGGTCCTTCTACTTCAGCACCCGCCCCGCCAGCTAGGGGTGAGGGTCAGGCAGCTAGGGGTCGCCCTCGAGGGGGAGGGCGATCAGGCGGACAGGCTAGATGCTATGCTCTTCAGGGCCGATCTGAGGCCGTTTCTTCTGATGCTGTCATTACAGGTATTATTTCAGTCTGCCACAGAGATGCCTCAGTATTGTTTGATCCCGGTTCTACTTATTCTTATGTGTCTACATATTTTGCTCCTCATTCGGGCACGACCCGAGGGAGTCTTGAGCTGCCAGTGCATGTATCTACCCCGGTAGGGGATACTATTGTTGTGGACCATGTATACCAGTCCTGTTTGGTCACTATTGGAGGTCTGGAGACCCGAGTAGACCTGTTACTTCTCAGCATGATTGATTTTGATGTTATATTGGGCATGGACTGGCTATCTCCATGTCATGCTATTCCGGACTGTCATGCTAAGACAGTCACCTTGGCTATGCCGGGTATTCAGAGGATCGAGTGGCGAGGCACGACCGAGTATGTACCTAGCAGGGTAATATCTTTCCTCAAGGCCCAACGAATGGTTGGGAAGGGATGTCTCTCTTATTTAGCATTTGTGCGGGAGGTCGAGGCCCAGACTCCCAGTATTGATTCCGTTCCCATTGTGCGAGACTTTCCTGATGTGTTTCCCTCAGACCTGCCGGGCATGCCGCCGGACAGGGATATTGATTTTGGGATCGATTTGGTGCCAGGAACTCAGCCTATTTCTATTCCTCCGTATCGGATGGCACCAGCTGAGCTGAATGAATTGAAGGAGCAGCTCCAGGAACTCCTAGATAAGGGGTTCATTCGGCCCAGTGTGTTACCGTGGGGTGCACCGGTCCTATTTGTTAAGAAGAAAGATGGCTCTATGAGGATGTGTATTGACTACAGGTAGCTAAACAAAGTAACAGTGAAGAATAAGTATCCTCTACCTCGTATTGATGATTTATTTGATCAGCTCCAGGGAGCTAGGGTGTTCTCGAAGATTGATCTTCGTTCAGGCTACCATCAGCTGAAGATTAGAGAGTCCGACATTATGAAGACTGCATTCAGGACCAGATATGGTCACTATGAGTTCCTTGTGATGTCTTTTGGGCTGACCAACGCCTCAGCAGCATTTATGCATCTGATGAACAGTGTGTTCAGGCCCTATCTTGATTCATTCATGATCGAATTGATTGATGACATACTAGTCTACTCTCGTAGCCAGGAGGAGCATGCTCGGCACTTGAGTATTGTGTTGCAGAGATTGAGAGAGGAGAAGTTGTATGACAAGTTCTCCAAATGTGAGTTCTGGCTTGAGTCCGTGGCATTCTTAGGGCATGTGATGTCCTGTGATGGTATTCAGGTAGATCCGAGGAAGGTCGAGGCAGTGCAGAGTTGGCCCAGACCGGCCTCAGTTACTGAGATTCGTAGTTTTCTGGCATTGGCAGGGTATTATCGCTGATTTTTTCAGGGATTCTCATCTATTGCTTCACCCTTGACTAGATTGACTCAGAAGGGTGTTCCTTTCTTATGGTCTGAGGAGTGCGAGGAGAGCTTTCAGAAGCTCAAGACAGCACTGACCACAACACCGGTCTTGATTCTGCCGACAACTTTAGATTCTTATACTGTGTATTGTGATGCCTCAGGAGTTGGCATTGGTTGTGTGTTGATGCAGGAGGGTAGGGTCATTGCTTATGCTTCTCGTCAGTTGAAGCCCTACGAGAAGAACTACCCTGTTCATGATTTGGAGCTAGCAGCCATAGTTCATGCTTTGAAGATTTGGAGGCATTACCTATATGGTGTCTCATGTGAGGTGTTCACGGATCATCGCAGCCTTCAGCACTTATTCAGACAGAAGGACCTTAATTTGAGACAGCGGAGGTGGTTGGAGTTGCTTAAAGATTATGACATCACCATCTTGTATCATCCGGGGAAAGCCAATGTGGTGGCCGATGCTTTGAGTCGGAAGGCGGTTAGTATGGGCAGCCTAGCTTTCATCCCAATTAGGGAGACGCCATTTGCTTATGATGTTCAGGCCCTAGCCAATCGGCTAGTGAGATTAGATATTTCGGAGCCGAGTCGAGTGTTGGCTTGTGTTGTTTCTCGATCTTCCTTATATGATCGCATCAGGGAGCGACAATATGATGACCCACATTTGCTTGTCCTTAAGGACAGAGTGCAGCATAATGATGCTAGAGATGTGACTATCGACAGTGATGGTGTTCTGAGGATGCAAGGGCGTATATGCGTGCCCAATGTTGATGGTTTGCGGGAGTTGATACTTGAGGAGGCACACAGTTCGCGGTACTCTATTCACCCAGGTGCCGCAAAGATGTACCAAGACTTGAGACAACACTACTGGTGGAGGAGAATGAAGATGGATATTGTTAGGCATATAGCTAAGTGCCTCAATTGCCAGCAGGTCAAATATGAGCATCAAAGACCGGGCGGTGTTCTTCAGCGTATGGTTATTCCCGAGTGGAAATGGGATAAGATCACCATGGATTTTGTTACTGGACTCCCTTGGACAGCGAGAAAGTTTGATTCTGTATGGGTGATTGTCGATCGGTTGACTAAGTCCGCACATTTCATCCCAGTTAGTACTACTTACTCATCGGAGCGGTTGGCAGCGATCTTTATTCGGGAGATTGTCAGGTTGCATGGGGTCCCGGTGTCTATTATATCTGACAGAGGCACTCAGTTCACTTCTCAGTTTTGGAGAGCATTTCAGCGAGAGATGGGTACGCGGGTTGAGTTGAGCACCGCATTTCACCCCCAGACAGACGGGCAGTCGGAGCGCACTATTCAGATCTTGGAGGATATGTTGTAGGCGTGTGTGATTGACTTTCGTGGTTCATGGGATGAGTTCTAGCCACTTGATGAGTTTGCCTACAACAACAGTTACCAGTCGAGTATTCAGATGGCCCCGTACGAGGCATTGTATGGCAGACGGTGTAGATCTCCCGTCGGTTTGAGCCTGGTGAGGATAGATTGATAGGGACTGAGTTAGTTCAGGATGCTCTGGATAGAGCAAAGTTGATCTAAGAGAGGCATCGTACAGCACAGTCTCGCCAGAAGAGTTATGCAGACCGTAGAGTTCGAGAGTTGTCTTTCATGGTTGGTGATAGGGTGTTGCTAAAGGTTTCACCCATGAAGGGTGTCATGAGGTTTGGGAAGAAAGGGAAGTTGAGTCCCAAGTATATTGGTCCTTTTGAGATACTCAGGAGAGTTGGAGAGGTGGCATATGAGTTGGCCTTGCCACCCAGCTTATCCAGCGTTCATCCAGTATTCCATGTGTCTATGCTCCGGAAGTACATCGGGGATCCGTCTCATGTATTAGACTTCAGCACCATTCAGCTTGATGGTGATCTATCATATGATGTGGAGCCTATTGCTATTTTGGGTCGCCAGGTAAGAAAATTGAGGCCGAAGGAGATTGCATCCGTTAAGGTTAAGTAGAGAGGTCGGCCCGTGGAGGAGGATACTTAGGAGGTCGAGCAGGAGATGCGGAGCAGATACCCTCAGCTATTTGAGTCTCCAGGTATATTTCTTAACTCGCTCGAGGACGATCGTTTGCTTAAGAGGGGGAGAATGTGACGACTCGACCCGTCGTCATGGGAATTATCACCCCGTTATGTTGAAATTACATGTTTCATGCTTTTATTTCAGTGTGAGAGTCTATCGGGGGAGTTAGGAGTGAATGGGATTGAAAATGAGGCATATAGCCTTTTTGAAGGAAACTTGAATAAGAAAAGTCAAACCGGATTTGACTATTTAGTTAGAGAGCTCGAAATCGAATTCTGATGATTCGGTCAGCTCCGGGGGGTCATTTGTGAGCTAGGAGAGCGATCGGAATTGAATTTGGAGGTCCGGTGTAGAAATAGGCTTGAATTGGCTAAGGTTGAATTTTGGCGAAATCCGAACGGTAGGTGAGATTTTGATCCGTGAGTCGGAATGGAATTCCGACAGTTGTAGTAGCTCCGTTAGGTAATTTTGGATGTGCCTGCAAAATTTCAGGTCATTCGGAGGTCGTTTGGTCGGGTTTTTGATCAAATGACGATTTCGGAAGTTTTGAAGAAACATAGGCTTGAATCCGTGCGTAATTAGTGATTTTGATGTTTAGGATGGTGTTTTTACGATTGGAACAATTTCGTATCGTGTTTTGGAGTATGTTGGTGGCTTTCGTTGGGGTCCCGGGGGCCCCGCGATGAATTCGGGGGTCCAAACGGACCATTTTGAGCCAAAAAGGGGCTTCTGGAATTGCTGCAATAAAATTGCAGGTTATTTGTTCTCTGCGATCGCGGCCATTGCCACGCGATCGCGTAGTGGATCGAGATGAGGCTGGAAAATTGTTCTTCGCGATCGTAGGAGTAGTGATGCAATCGCGTGAGGTTGAGTGTTTGTTCATCGCGATCGCGGGTCGGTCGATGCGATCGCGTAAGGTCGTGTTCTTAAGCAGTGCGATCGCGACCCCTTTGATGCGATCGCGTAGGGTCGCTGGGTTGAGCACTGCGATCGCGTCCAGGTTCACGCGATCGCGTAGAGGAAAGTTGGCAGCCAGGTTTTTGTGCATCGCGATCGCACGCCCAGTGCTGCGATCGCGTAGAGTAAACGGCCCAGTCAGTGAGTTTAAGTCCAGAAACATTTCATTTCGGGTTCATTTGCAAAACCCTCCATTGTTGAGCTCTAGAGTGAGAAAGTGACGGGAAATAGCCTGGGAGGTCATCGGGATATTGTCGGAGGTAAGTTTCGTGGTTTAATTACACGCTTTTATCATGAAATCATGGATTATTTCTATGAAAATGGAGGATTAAATGTGGGTTTAAGCCCTTGGCCTAAAATTGTAGAAAAATACCGATTTGAGCGGGCAAATGGAGTCCGAATTTGGTAAATTTGATATTTCTAGACTCGTATTGAGACGAGAGTTAAGTCGGGTTTTGACAACTTTGTGGGTTTTGATATAATTTGGGTTATTTGGAATGAATTGCGTGAAATTAGCATATATTGATGCATTCTCTATGATTTTGAGCAGATTTGGCATCCGAGGAGATTGATTTGTGAGGCAAGTGCAAGGCGGATTGAAGCTTCTACCGGTTCAAGGTGAGTGGTAATAGTAAACAATGTACTGAGGGTTTGAAACCCCGTACTAGCACTTCACAGTGCTATGTTAAGATGAGACACGCGTCTTGTGACGAGCGTGGTGACATTGTGATTGGGGACTTGGACTTGGTCCTTCCCGGCTAATAGAATACTGTGTTGTATGACTGTTACTGAGACTATAACCGTATAATTGGGCTAATAGCCATGTTTGGGGCCTTGTGCCGATCTGTAGAGCATTAGGGAACCTATAGAGCTAGGTAATCCTTATATCGTGTTGGAAACATACACTCAGCCGTAGCCCTAGCTGTATAGCATAATATGAGCCCGTACTAGATGTGTACATTGAGAGAGATTATCTAGGGTGGAATTCCCCGTTCTAGCTGAGTGGGCCTGAAAGGCCAAGTCTATACTGATTGGGATAGGGTCGGGTCTAGGACCCACTATGAGATGTCATATTGGTCCTGAAAGGCCAAGTCTATATTGACCGAGACAGGGTCAAGGACCCACTGTGATATATTATATTGGGCCTGAGAGGCCAAGTACATACTGACTGGAAAGGGTCAAGGACCCATTATGAGGTATTATATATATATACCTATATTGGATCGGGCCGCACGCCGCAGCAGTATATATATTGGATCGGACTGCACGCCGCAGTAATATACATGTAATATACATGTGGGACGGACTGCACGCCGCAGTATTATTGCGCTTGGGCTGTAGGAGCCCCTTCGGAGTCTGAGTCTGCACACATTCTCAGTGAGCACCGGTGTATATTATGGGATCGGGCTGCGCGCCGCAGCAGTATAAATATATATACATATATATATATATATATTGGATCGGACTGCACGCCGCAGATCGGACTGCACGCCGCAGTGATATACATGTAATATACATGTGTGGATCGTTCTGCACGCCGCAGTATTATAGTGTTTGGGCCTAGGGAGCCCCTCCGAAGTCTGTGTACACCCCCAGTGAACGTCGTCGACGTTAAATGGAGCGGGCTGCGCGCCGCAGCGGTATATGTATTGGAGCGGGCTGCACGCCGCAGCATTAAACTTATTCATATCCTACTACCTACTTAAATACTTATACATTATAGACATAGGTATGTGTCTTTATATATTGAGATGGCCGTACACCGTAGGGGTACGAGTGAGGGTTGGATCAGCGTGGAATCTTGTAGAGATAAATGTGGATTGGAGATTAGAGTACTACCATAGTGATGACGTACCTGTGAGGGTTGCCTTAGAACTGCTAAGTGATAGCACAGGAATTCTTACTTTCAGTTATTATTTATTATTGTTACTCACTGAGTTGAAATATACTCACCCCACTCCCCTGCACTTTTTGTGCAGATTCACCGGTACCCGAGAGCGGTTGAGTTGTTGTAGCTGCCTGCACACACCTATTTCTTGCGGAGACCACGAGGTAGCTGCCAGCGTCCACAGAGCCTGTTTTCTCCTTCTTATCATCTTGATGATTTCCTATTTGCCTAGACTTGTTTGTATTAGGATGCTATTCTGTAGAGGCTCGGTCTCGTGACACCACGATATGGTTGGGACCGTATTTTGTATGTTTTACATTTCGCTTATCACTTGATATGATCATTTATTGTTTAAGTTTAACTTGATTAATAACTGGCTGGTTTAAGGGATAATATGGTCGGGCTTGCCTAGCATTGTGTTGGGCGCCATCACGACGAAGGTTTCAAAACACACCAAAGTAAAGAAACTAGTTCGGAGCATAATGATGAAAGATTAACACGAACAGTAGAAGAAAACATGCTTAGTAGATTTTTTAGAAGAAACTTGAAATAAGATAAAATAGTAGGAACACTTAAGAACATGGTAGAAGAATACAGTAGGCGAAGCATATCCGAACATTGTGGAAAAAGATAGTAGATCATAGCATAGGAAATACAGTGGAAGAAAGAACGGAATATAGAAAGAATGGTAAAAGAAGAATATAAGAACACAATAAATATAAATACACACAAAAGAAAAGGGAGAGGAAGTCAGAAAAACACTTTGAGCACTTTCAGAAAACCCTAAATCGAAAAAAAAACGATTTTGAAATTAATTCTGAAAGAAAAAATTAGGGAAGTCGTTTGAAAGCTCATGTAGAGCATGGATACACAACATATCTAAAAGGAACCGCAGAAAACCTTGAAGGTTAGGGTTTTCTGAAGAACCCTAGAAGATGAGAAAGGCCTTGAAAGGTCACCGATCGGAGTCGGAGAAGGTCAGAATCATACTTAGAAGATCAGGATACGCCAGATCAAGGCCGGAGATGGCCGGAAACCTTGAGCCGACAAAGATATGAGTGAAAACCTTCAAGGTCTGGCCTTGAATCTTCAAGTATCGAGCGCATAGGAGTAACAGGAAGTGAGTTTAAGCCTCACATAGCCTGAGAAGCCATGGATTCCGGTGGTTTCAAGGTTGGAGACGGTATGAGACGAATAAGGTTAAGGAAGGTTTGATAGAATCTGAGAGAGGGAAGGGGTTTCAAGGCGGCGTTTCAGGTGAAATAGGTTAGGGTAAGGGGTTTTGGGAGATTAAAAAAGATAAGGGGAAATCGTGGCCGTTGATCAAAATTATCAACGGCCTGGATTAAAAGGGGAGCCGGGCGGGTTGGATAAATGGGTCAGGGTCGAGTTAAATTTTTATTGGACCAGGTAATTTTAAATTTGAAACTGGGTTAGTGGGGTGGTCGATTTTGGCTATGATTGAAATACAATAAGACTAGTATTTAGATAGCCACTTTCCCCTTTTTATTTTATAAAAATGGCAAAATAACTTCTGAAAAATAAACTAAAGGTGCTATATTAATTAATAGTATATAAGTATTAAAATAAAAATACTGGAACCAATTTCAAAATATAAAACGCTATTAAATCTCAAAATAGGCTAAAATTATAATTGTATACAATTTAGCTTTAAAATTACTAAATAAATTTATAAAAATGCGTAAAAATTATCTTAACTATATTCTGGTATAAATGCAAGAATAAAATAAGTTATTCACCAAATAATACTTTGAGAAATTAATTATTGGTTTTTATATTGTCAAAATAGGATAATAAATTAATTTAAAATTTTTTAAGAATTAGAACAAATACTAAAATATTTGGGCAAACTTATATATGCATATGTATGCTATTTTTGAAAGTATTTTACATATATAGGATATACAGAAAAAATTGGGTATCAACATTGAGTAGACAGTGTTGGACAGTATCTTAGTGGCTCATGACTAGTGACACAAGGATTGGGTAGTGTGTGGATATATTTGCGTATTTGTTTTCTTCCGCATACTTTGTTATAATAAATGGAAGACTTGTGTTCATAGCTGGTCTGAAAATAAATTTATAGAAGCCCTTTATGTATAAGTGTTGAATCGGTGTGTCTAGTAATGTGATAGGCACCATCACGATCGGGGTGGTTTGGGGTCGTAAACCATAGATAATCTGGATTAACGAGTGTAATTGAACTTAACAGGATTGATAAACTAATCACAAACCTGGAATTTTCATCTCCTCTGAAGTAAAATCGCATCATACAAAATCGCATTCTAGATAATTTAGTTGTTGTTTCTTTAAATTCCGCAATAGTAGATTAATAGAAAAATATCACTCTTAAATATCTTGGATAATTAATTAATTTTTCTTTACTTAGTTAAAGATTAATCTATGTCTCTAGTTTGATATCCGACTTTCGAGAGATGCACTGTTTTGGAGAATGTATCACTCTTAATATACATTATGGATCGGGCTGCACGCCACAACAACACTTAATATTTTGAAAAATATCACTCGTAATAGACGATGCACTATTTTGAAAAAAGTAAGATCCACTTGAATTGAAAAGAAGAAAAGAAAAAAAATATTATATTGATGTGAAAGTATTCCATGATAGTGGTGACTCTTGATGTAATTGTGCTCAAAGAAATATGAAGTTAATATATATTTATGTGAATGTGGAGTTATGGTTTGACATAATAATGGGTTTAAATGTTAAAGTAAATGTATTAAAGTGCTTAGGGAGGTGTAGTCACTCATATCCAAATGTATCATACCCGACCCACAGCCTACATTACAACCAATGAAAGTCATACTTTATACTAGACTGAATGAGCTCAATTAGTCGAGTATTACACTATGGGCAAGCCTATGGTGCATCCTTTGTAGCACATGAATGTTATTTCTCAGAGTGAGTTAACTCTTTCTATCTTGAGTTCCTAATTATTCTTAATTTTATTGTGTGTGGAATACTATCTTTTGTTCTGTGAGGGAACGTAATTCATGAAGGAAGGTAATGTCACTAACCTCTATTTTAGAGTTAGTGAGTGAATTATGAAATAATGCCTGGTACTTCTGAGTCAAATCTTAAGGTGAAGATGTTACACCCTTATGCTTAGTCTATTTTAAAGATTTTTGAAGCAATGAGTTAAGGGAATTGCTTAATAGGTTGTGTCTATAAGTGTACTTTAATTACTCAAGGATGAGCAATGTTTAAGTGTGGGCTATTAATGTGGGGCTATAATTTCATAGTTTAGCATATTATGTGTCGTGCATTTTACATGCTCTAATGATAAATTATACTTTATTTGTGTGTAATGGATTCTATTTTAAGTGAATTAGAGATGAAAGTAGAGCAATAGGGATACTTAAATGTTGATAGTGTGCTCGAGAATAGTGAAAAGGCGAGGCCGGGCAAATGACAGCTTAACCAGGCTTTAGTCTGGCGCGGCCAGCAAAAGGCTAGGTTAAAGTTGGCGTTAGGCTGTCGCTGCAAGACAGGGGGCCAGGCTGAGGCAGGCATTAGGTTGGTGCTGCAAGGATAAGACCAGCTGAAGTTGGCGTTACCCTAGCGACGCCATGCCTAGGGCTAGGTCCAGTCCAAGTTTTGAAGACTTACTTAGTTTTCCGGCTTGACTAGGATTTGACCTACATATTTAGGTCTTGTCCTAAATAAACAAATAGACCTAAAAATGGCGCTTTGAAGGAGTTTTTTGACCGGGGGCAAGGACATCACGGGGATAACTTTTCGAGGAGAAAATCATAGAGTTCTTCATCCATTTTTTCTTTTTCTTTGTTTTTTGTAATTTTTTATGCAAAATACTTGAAAACTCATTATTACGAATATGAATGGTTAAGCACTCTACGCTCTAGGGGTGTGGTTGACATGATTATTAACATTTATTAATTACATCTTCGTTAATTCGGATTATCATCTTGTGGTTATTTCTCTAATTCTGTGCATAATTGCTAAATTGTCTGGCCAGCAGTTGAGTTATATTTACTATCTATGATATGCTTGGGAAAGCCGTGTTAAGATTAGAGTAGAATTAGGGGGAGCTTGTTTCTGAACTCGTGGCTCGGGAAAAGATTTCGCAGTTCGGATAGGAATATACCTAATTATCTTTCTTAATTGAATATTGTATTATATTTGTTCATTATAGACTCAATACCATCGGAATATATGATTGATATATTGTGGGCAGGCAAATGGTATTATGGGAACATGCTATTTATATAAAAGATTCGGTTAATTAGTAAACATAAATGATCTAGGTTAACGAGTATGATTATTAAACTTATTACGATTAATAAACCAACCACAACCTTGAAACTTCCATCTCCTCTGAAGTAAAATCTCATCATACAAAATCACATTCTTGATAATTTAGTTGTTATTTTTTTTAATTTTCGCAATAGTAGATTAATAGAATAATATCACTCTTAAATATCTTCGACAATTGATAGATTTTAGTTTACTTAGTTAACGATCAATCTAAGTCTCTGCGGGTTCGACATTCGACTTTTGAGTCACTTTATTACTTGACGACCATGTATACTTGCGTATATGTTTGGTCCCAACAAGGTTCAAAGAAGCAATTTTTAGCACTCGATATAAGCAAAAAAATGTTATGGTAGAGCTGAATAATATTTACCAGTTTCATTGATTTCAACGACACAATCATCGCAGATTTTTTCAAGGAGGCAGAGGAAAAAAACCTTGTGAGGACGAAGGCCAGGCCAAGTAGCCTTAGAACGAATATCCTCAATAGCAACAGAAAAAGGAAGGATTGAAAATCTAGAGATTGATCTGTTTTGTGATGTTTTTCGGCTAGAAAATCTTGTCTACAACGTGAAATACAAATGGGTGATATAATTAAGTTAGTTGAGTTATATTAGGAGTCTATTGTGTTAATTGATTCACTTACCGTTTTAAATCAATTGATAAGACCATTTTTACGCAGTTTACGTTACTGTATTCACGAATACAGCTCGCGAATACAATCGAATACAATAATTGCTTAGCTGGCATCCCTTGTTTCACAACGAGTTTTGCTACCGTATTCATGAATACAATAGCTTAAATACATCGAATACACTCTATAACAACGAAAACATAGTTATAGGAGATAATATAGTAAATGATAGCTACAACTAGCTAATAACCACTAAACAATAATGGTTCGTGAAAATTTCTCAAAAAAGAAATGAGATAAATGTTGCCATTAATTGGGCTGAATCAATATTCTGACATGAAGCATCACTGGGCTTCAAGCTTTAATCTCACAAAACTGTGCTACGTTTTGGTCATGTGCTTGACGGTGACAAAATTCTCAACTTCTGTGAATATATTAACCTTAAAAATATATATTGGGATTTGGGAATTTTTTTAATTTTTTTTACCATATTTGTAAAACCCATGACATGTTGTAGAATAGTTAAATTTCAGAAGTAAACAAAAGGGGGGAAAACGAGCGCCTTGGATTGCTGAATTTAACATAGTTTGATTGCTAATTAATTTGCGTTACGGTAACGGACCCTTTTAGCTGCAATCTCGGGGCATTTACAATTGTATTATTGGTCAAAAAAGCTTTTAAGATTCATTACTTTTTCGAGATATATACAGCTTATAATTCTTGGTATTTGCTATATCATCATGAATTTCACAAGTTTGAGGTCGATTTTGCCTTGTGAATACTCCAATTGTACAATTATTAAAAGGAAATAAACATTTTGACTTTAGGGTGATATCTTAAATGAATGTTTACGTTGCATTTTGAGTAACCCAAACATGAGTAAAGGCTGCCTTTTAGTAAAGATTTTTAAAATTAAATTTTTGAAATTATTTGATCAAAATAATAGAAAAGTTTAAAATATATAAAGTTTAATAGCGAAGTAAATGTCAATAACTCTATGTTCATATAACCGAAAGAGAAAGAGCCAAGTTCACTTCATTTGATTTCTGGATAGATATGGAAATTTGGTCTAAAGAACTTTTACATTCATTATTACTATCGAAAATCAGTAATTTTAAATAATTTTCTTTCTTTTTTGCTAATAAATCCATACGTCTTGACTATGTTTTTTCTTTATTTTGCTACCTCTAAATTGTGGACAGAGCAAATACGGTACAAAACATAAAAAGGAGCGAAGTAGATTTTGGGAATTTAACTATAGCCAGAAAAAATGGATAAAAGGGAAGTATAAAAAATTACTCCCTCCGGTCCATAATAACTAATATTTTGGATGTTTTCACATATTAAGAAATTCACATTTTAGCATTAATTAACAATAAAATTGACCATATTAATCTTTACTATCTCACATAAAAACTCCTAACACATATTCTAATACTATTTACTCCAAGAACAATGTAGGAATAAAATAATTAATTCATTCTTAAAATTTGAAAAAATAACATATTTTGGACCACAAGAAAAAAAACTAAAAAATCACTTATTTTGGACTAGAGCGAGTATTAAAGTACAACAACAGACTTTGAGATAAGGAGACTTGAACTTTAAGGAAACTTTGCTAGACGAAAATCTCCATAAAGCTGCTGGCTATTTAGCAAATGCCCCTTTTAGCTATTTTAAACACATGATGTGTAAGAATAATGCAAATATGCAGCAAAGAATAAGTTGCAGTGAAGTAATGAATCTCAGAATGTTCACTGACTAACAAAATTTTATCTCATTATTTCCTCTGATATTTTGCAGTACTAAAGAAGTAAAGCAATAGTATTTGTTAGGCCATGCAGAAATAGTGTAGTTTTAGAAATGTGGTCTCTCAAGAAGCCTTCATTTTTGTCATCTAATTTGGCTCTCTTGGTTTTTATCCCTTTGGTTCTTGTTTCAATTCTTGCTTGTACATTATTAGGCTCTCAGAATAGTTCTTTTGTGTCATCATTTTCTTCTTCTTCTTGGAATGGGATTAAGTCTGTTGGAATTTTGACCTCTTATTCTTTGAGGTCTTTAAGTAGTTATGAAGAACAAGATGAGCATTTACAGATTGTTGGCCTACCTGAGCCTCCATCTTTTACTTCTCCTTTTAACAATTCATTGGTAGCTGAAGACTCAATTCCTCATCAACCTCCCCAAGTAAATCCCACTTCTCCCCTTGTTTTCTTGTTGTATTCTCTTTCTTATGTGTGTTTACTAAGGATTTAAGTTATATACACTTACAATATATTTACACAGTCAATGGAGTTCAACCAGTGATGGCAAGTTGGTTACAATTTTTACCTTGGTTGTGTAGAAAGTGAGCCTTGGCGTAACTGATAAAGTTGCTGCCATGCTATATTGTTCATATTTTCCGAAAATGTGGTCGGATACGTGTCGGATCCTCCAAAAGTAGTATATTTTTGAAGGATCCGACACGGGTGCGGCTATATTTTGGAGAGTCAGCGCAACATAGCTGCCATGTGACCAAGAGGTCACGGGTTCGAGCCGTGGAAATAGCCTCTTGCAGAAATGTAGGATAAGACCACATATAATAGACTTTTGTGGTCCGACCCTTCCAAGGACTCCACGCATAACAGGAGCTTAGTGCACATAGCTATCCTTTAGCGACCTGGTTGTGTAGTACATTTTACAGAGTGACTGCATAGAGCATAAACTTGTATATTGATCTATTTCTTCTTTCTTTGTATTTGCTACCTGGTAAATTGAAGGAAGGAGGAGAAGAGATTGAGAAGGATGAAATATTAAATGAAGAAGAAGAACATGGTCATAATGCAACTGCAGGGGTACTTAAAATGTACAGCAAGTTAGAAAGGGTTGAAGCTATTTTGGCAAAAGCCAGGTCTTCCATAAGAGAAGCTGCTCGAAATGGGAGTATGATATCTAACCATCATGACCCTGATTATGTTCCTCAAGGCCCCATGTACCATAATGCAAATTCCTTCCATAGGTACTGATTCAACCTCACAATCTGATTAAGTTATTTCATCTATTTTCTTGTTCTTACGATAATGTTATTATTTCTATGGTTTCTGTTGATGGTAGTGATATATTATCTCTCCTCGTCTTTTCCGTCTTCTTGATACGAGGGTCTACTTGAAACAAGCTATCTGCCCCATCGGGGTAGATATGGTCTGCGTATACACTACCCTCTCCAGACTTCACTTGTGAAATTCTACTAGATTGTTGTTGCTGCTGTTGTTGTTGTAATCTGATTAATAGTCCTTTTGGCTAAGCTGTAAAAATCAGCTTATTTTGAGAAGTATTTTTTTTCAAAAATACCTTTTGGTGAGAAGCAGTTTGTGTTTGGCTAATTAGTTTGAAAAACAATTGTAACGAGCAATTAGTGTTTGGCCAATCTTTAAAAAACTGCTTCTAACTGTATTTTTATCAAAAGTACTTCTCAAAAAAGTGCTTTTGGGGAGAAGCTGTCTTTTTCTTCTTCTCCAAAACTGCTTCTGCTTCTCCTCAAAAGCACTTTTTTTTCCTTCCAGAAGCTTGGCCAAACACCTCAACTTTTTGCCAAAAGTGCTTTTTTGAAAGAAATAAAAAATACTTTTGGCCAAAAATAAGCTTGGCCAAACAAGCTATATGCACTAACGGCAAAAGGATTTTTTTACACTATGGGTGTGTTTGGTATGAAGGAAAACATTTTCTGGAAAATATTTTCCAATTTTCCCATGTTTGGTTGGCTTAAATGTTTTGGAAAACATTTTCCTTATCAATTCATTTTCCTCCGATTGGAGGAAAATGTTTTCCTTATCAAAAGAAGGGAAAACATTTTCCAAAGCTCATTCTCAACCATTCTCACCCTCACCAACCCACCCCACCCCTCTCCAAAAAACAGTTTTTTTTTTAGAAAAATTTCAGTTTTTCCGTTACCATCTACCCTACTACCCCTCCACCCCACCCCGCAAAAAAAAACTTTTACCTTAATTTTTTTTCTATAATTTTAAATTTCTGTTTTCTTATTTTTTTGCACCACCCACCCCCACCCCTACCCCCTCCCCCCACCCCACACCCCACCCTCCCCCCACACCCCCCCACAAAAAAAATTATTTTTTTTTTGTAATTTAAATTTTTATTTTTTTTTCGATTTACTGTCCCCCCCCCCCCCGCCCCAGCCTCACCCCACCCCCCGCCCTTCCCACCCACCCCCTCCCCCCCCCGCCTCAGCCCCCCTCCCCACGAAAAAATTTAAAATATATTTTTTAGTTTTCTATTTTATTATTTATCATTTAAAGACTCAATATTTTACAAGTTCCAAAATTATGAGTTCGGAAGTTTACGGGTTTAGAAATTATAAATTTACCGATTCGAAAATACGCGATTTTTGCGTTAAAAAGTAAAGCATCACATTAGTTCCTTTAGATTGTGTCAATTTTTAGAGACTTCGGGAAGGGGAGGGGGAGGGGGAGGGGTAGGAGAGTTGCAAAAAAAAAATTTTTCAAAAAAAGCTATTTTTTACTCTCTAACCAAACATAGAAAATATTTTTCCGGAAAATATTTTCCACTTACCAACCAAACAAGAGAAAATAAGTGATAAAATCACTCATTTTCCATGAAAACATTTTTTAGGAAAACATTTTCCATGGAAAACATTTTCCTTCATACCAAACACACCCTATATCAGTGTAGTTTAATCAGTACATAATGAAATGTTAGTTACCATTTTTAGCATGTTACTCATTAATTCGTATTCATAGAGATTTATTTGTAATCACCTTAGGCGACCTGATTGTGGATATACCTTTATTATGTTAGTACATAAAACTTAATTAATGCTGGTGGTCATTCTACATTAGCATTTATATCTTTTGCAACAATATTGTAGGAGCTATCTAGAAATGGAGAAGAAGTTCAAGGCATATGTGTATGAGGAAGGAGAACCTCCAATATTCCATAATGGTCCATGTAGGAGCATATATTCAACAGAAGGAAGGTTTATACATGAAATGGAAAAGGGAAATTTCTACAGAACTAAAGATCCAGATGAGGCTATGGTGTATTTTCTGCCATTTAGTGTAGTTGTGATGGTTCATTACCTTTATGTCCCTGGTGCCCATGATATGCATAACATTGGCAGAACTGTTGCTGATTATGTTAATGTCATTTCTTCAAGACATACCTTTTGGAACAGAAGTCTTGGTGCTGATCACTTCATGCTTTCCTGTCATGATTGGGTAAGCAAGGGAACACAAGTACTGTGTTTTTTTATCTTATACTGTCTCTTTTTCAATTTAGACGACACACTTTCCTTATTAGTACATTACAAAAAAAAATCACATTACTATAAGTGAAATAATTCAATTTTAAACATTTTATTTTACCCTTAACGGGAAGTTTTTATAATCATACAAATGTCATGGACCGATGGACCCTTAAAACTTTGACCCCTTAAGTTTATAAGATCACAAGTTTCAAAAATTTTCTTTTTATTCTTTTAACTCTGTATCGAGTCAAACTACCTCATCTAATGTAACACAACTGACTTTGAGAATACTCTTACGGCTCGTTTGGTTCAATATCGGCCAGGGATTATAATACTGGAATTGAAACTAGGAATATAACCTGGATTACTTATTCCCACCTTTCATATGCCATAAGTGATACCAAGATTTTGGCATAAAAATAATACTGGTCGTCCGCCCGGTTTTTAAGACCCTTTCTGATTACCTCACCCAATCTCATGAGAAGCAAGCCTAGCAGGCCCTGCCTTAACCTGTCTTTGAACCAAACAGCCCCTTAGTGACGCCTCGAGTGGTGACACATTGGATAGCATCCAACCATCGATCCCAACTAGTTTAGGATTGAGACATCGTTGACAGTTGATTGACATTGTCATCAAATTTGCCTTTTTGATGAAAAACTTTTGTATTGATCTCCAGGGACCACATTCGACTTCATACGTTCCACATCTCTTCAACAACTCTATAAGAGTTCTGTGCAATGCCAATACCTCAGAAGGTTTTAATCCAATAAAAGATGTATCACTACCGGAAATCCATCTCAAGACGGGCGATATCAAGGGACTCATCGGAGGTCCCTCACCATCAACAAGATCAATTCTTGCATTTTTCGCGGGTGGTTTACATGGTAACATTAGACACCATCTGCTAGAACAATGGAAAGGGAAAGACGAAGATGTTTTAGTTTATGAAAAACTTCCAAGAGGCAAATCTTATGAATCCATGTTAAAGAACAGCAAGTTTTGTTTATGCCCAAGTGGATATGAAGTTGCAAGTCCAAGAATTGTTGAAGCAATATATGCAGAATGTATTCCTGTCTTGATTTCAGATAGTTATGTTCCACCATTTAGTGATGTCCTGAATTGGAAATCATTTTCTGTGACAGTGGCTGTGAAAGACATACCAAATATCAAGAAGATATTAATGAACATTTCACAGAGTCAGTACTTGAGAATGCATAGGAGAGTGAAGCAAGTTCAGAGGCATTTTGTGATTAATGGACCTCCCAAAAGATTTGATCTTTTCCATATGATTGTTCATTCCATTTGGCTAAGAAGATTGAATATTAGAGTTCATGAATAGGATTTACTATTTTTATATTTTGGACAAGTTAAACAGGGGGAACCTTCAGCAGTTGAATGGAAATCCAGTTCAACTGAACTAGTAGTGTATCCAAATGGAACAAACATCTGATTTTTTTTTACTGTTTTCTTCTTTTTTGTTTTTGTTATTTTCTGATAGAAGTTTCTTGAATTTTTCTGTTAAATCTTGTAAAGAATTTTTTTCCAGTTTTGAAATCAATGTTACTTGTAAGTCATTTTCTGTTTCATTTTTATTTCTGCAATATGATCCTCTTTTACATTACCTTGGTAAATAACCTCTATTCATCTTTTCTGGAGTAGTCTAAATGGTTTTCTGAAACTCTAATTTTTCTACAGAAGGTGTGGGTTTTTATCATTTATGGACTCTGTACTGCTGTAAAATTGACTATGATCAAGACTCTGGATGGTAGTGCAGCTTTTTAGTTGCGGACGCATTTGAACCCAGTAATTTCATGCGCAGTATAAATTTAGGTGTAAAAGTTTACTGAAATTGCAAAAATAATAGTTTTGAACCCACAAGATTTATAATATAACTGGGGCAATACTAAATACCTTAAATATTGAACCTATAGAACTAAAATCCTTAAATATTGAACCCATAGAACTAAAATCCTACATCCGCGAGAGCAAGTCACACGACATACGAGATACTATACAGAAATAGGGGAAATGTAGATTAAATAAGAAATGGAAGAAATGTGTATACGGTCAAAATCGGGTGTGTCCTGGAACGAGGTAGGCCAAGGTTCGACCCTATGTTATATCGGACTACGGTGTAAAGTTAGATTGCCGAGCTCGAGACCTAGAGACCGATTGAGATCGAGGTCGGCCAAGATTGGAGCCAGGTAGGATAGAGATCGAGCAAGATCGAGGGAAGCTTACCGAGTCAAAATAACGAAAAATCAAAATATCCGCAATCAGGCTAGGATCACGGCAAAAATCTCGGCACATATCAAGAAGAGGCCGATTAATTAGCTAATCATGGGATCTCTTACTGTATTTAGAATTGTATCAAAGGTAGGATTCCCCTATTATATAAAGGGGGTCTGATCATGTGTAAAGCACATCATATTCACGTTACATAAAGCAATATACCATCTTCTTAAACTCTTAATATTCTGTTATTATGTTCAAACTTTCCAGTGAAATATTCGTTCGAGGGAGATCTAAGCTCGAGGGCCAAAGCTATACATTTCTTTGTGTTTGCTTTAATTCCTATTTTCAGTTAATTTCAATATCAATTTACGTATCTTATTATTTCGTGCCAAGTTATATCATGCGTCCTTAAAATAACGGTATTAATTCAATTGTTATTCATTTTTAGGATAAACAGTTTGGCGCCCATTGTGGGGCTAAGGATAATAGTGATTTCGTGGTACTAACTTTTGTAATGCACACTATTTTATACTTGTTCTTGGGAGTATCTTTGATTCCAGGATCAGCATGTTAGACTCTCAAGCAGTATCCATGCACACGGACAATGGCCTTGGTCTCTATGGCGAGAACGACAACACAGCCGCCCCAGGAAATGGAGTACCTCCAATTGATCTCGATGGAGCACCGACCGTAGAACCAATCGACATCAGTTTCCATGTTTCCATTAATGGGAATTTGGCCGTCGATCTTGAAAGTAGCGTCCATAGAGATGTTTGACGAGCCAATCAGAAAGCACATCACGGTGAAGAATGCGGGATTAGCCTTCGAGTGGTATTCGAAATTTTGCAGACTCAACAAGCTGCAATAGCACAACTCCAAAATCAGAACCATGCACTAAGCAGGATCGAGATTGAGCCATCATAGGAGGTTGTTTGTAGGGCCGAATCGGTGCCAAAGAGATTGAATGGAGGTGAATCGGGGACCGATCCCACAATCATGAATATGCTCCAGGAACTAACAAAGCGAGTTGAATCGGGGGAGAAAAAAATTGAAGCAAATGACAAAAATGTGGAAACCTATAATTCCAGGGTTGATCAAATTTTGGGGGCACTACCGATTTTAAAGGATTTGGATTCGAAGAAGTTTGTACAAAAACCTTTCTCCCGAGCGCGGCTCCTAAACTAATTCCCAAGAAGTTCCGCATGCCTGAAATTCCTAAGTATAATGGAACGACCAATCCCAACGAGCATGTCACTTCTTACACATGTGCAATTGAAGGGAAAGACTGGAGGACGATGAGATCGAATCCTTAGTGTTGAAGAAATTTAGAGAGACCCCATCAAAGGGAGCTATGATATGGTATCATAATTTTCCGCCTAATTCTATTGAATCGTATGGTATGCTTGAAAATACTTTTGTAATGACACACGTCGGGGCCATCAAGGTCGCAACCAGGAAGTCAGATCTTTTCGAGGTATGACAGAAGGACAATGAGATGCTCAGGGAATTCATATCATGGTTCCAAATGGAACTGTATTTGCCACCCATCACCGATGATTGGGTTGTTCAAGCTTTACTCAAGGTCTCAATGTTCAAAGCTCAGTGGCTTCACAGTAATTGAAGCAGAATTTGATCGAATACCCAACTGTCACTTGGGCGGTACCAATCAAAGATTAGGGTCGAAGACGATCAGGTGGGGACTCCTTCTGGGTCTGTTCATCCTATCAGGCTTGTGGATAGAGTCAAAAGGGACATTGACCGAGAACCACGCTCGATTAGGGATCGATACCAGCCATATATTGAAGATCAAATAAGCGACGGGCCCGGGCGCAACACTATTCAAGGTAAAAGAAAAAGTGATCGAGGTCAGAGCTCTCAGGGGCTCAAGAGCAAGAATGGTTTCGATAGGGACGTCGGTCATAAAGAAGCACCGCGACAATCGAAATATAACTTCAATATTGATGCATCTACCATCGTATTGGTCATCGAACGGAACAAAGATACTAGATGGCCTCGACCTCTACAGACCAATCCAACCCAGAGAAATCCCAATCAGATGTGCAAGTATCATTGCACCCATGGCCATAGAATAGAAGATTGCATGCAACTAAGGGAGGAAATAGCATGGTTGTTCAACAAGGGGCCCCTTCGGGAGTTCTTAAGCGATCGGGCCAAGAATTACATGAAAAAAGGGGATTCAAACAGACAGAACGAGCAAGAAGAACCACTTCACGTGATTCACATGATTGTTGGAGGGGTCGATATTCCACAAGGATCAATATTAAAGAGCACCAAGGTGTCTATCACAAGGGAGAAGCGAACTCGGGATTACAAACTGGAAGGAACCTTGTCTTTTAATGACGAGGATGCAGAAGGGATCGTGCAACCCCATAATGACACACTGGTAATATCTGTACTTATGAATAAGACTCAAGTTAAATGTGTTTTAACTAATCCAGGTAGCTCGGACAATATTATTTGATCAAAGGTCGTAGAACAGCTCAGTCTAAAGGATCAGGTTATGCCAGCAACCTAAGTGTTGAATGGCTTCAACATGGCGTGTGAAACCACCAAAGGCGAAATAACTTTGCCAGTTAACGTGGATGGGACCATCCAAGTGACAAAGTTCCATGTGATCGAGGGTGATATGAGGTACAATGCCCCATTCGGGAGGCCATGGATCCATAACAAGAGAACGGTGACCTCGACCCTTCACTAGGTTCTAAAATTACCGATGGCAGAAGGAGTCAAAATAGTCTACGGAGATCAACCTGCCGCCAAGGAAATGTTTGTTGTCGACGAAGTAATACCAATATCGGTACTCTCATCGACGAAGGGGTCGAATTTGAAGGGAAAATAGGATGTAAAAATAGCAACCAAAGACACCGGCCTCGACCCAATTAGAGATTCAAGAGACTAACAAGGATGATGACTACGGGGTTCCTTGATCTTTCATAGTCCCCGATGATTCCGACGCCACCAAGTAAAAAGTTGAAGAGATAGAGCAAATCACATTACCTGAATACCATCCCAAATGAAAGGTATACCTCGGGGAAAATCTTATTTAATTTATTAAAACTAACATGAATTGCTTTGCTTGTGTGCTATCTCGATATGCCAGGGATCCTACCGGATATCACCACCCTTAAGTTAAGCTTGGAGCCGAAGTTCCATCTAGTGAAGCAAAAGAGAAGACCTCAATCTGAGGTCAAACACGCTTTCATCAAAGACGAGATGACCAAGCTTCTCAAAATAGGGTCCATCCAGGAATTATAATATCCCGAATGGTTAGAAAACGTAGTAGTAGTCCCTAAGAAGGGGAACAAAACTTAGAATGTGTAGATTACAAAGACCTAAATAAAACTTACCCCAAGGATTCTCTTCTTTTACCTAATATCGATCACATGATCGATGCCAAGTTCGGCCACAAGATCATTAGTTTTCTCAATACCTATTTCGGTTACAACCAAATACAGTTGAACCCGGAAAACTAGGAAAAGACCTCGTTTATCACTAATTATGGGACCTATTGTTATAATATAATGTCGTTCGGATTAAAAAATGCTAGGGAAACTTATCAACGCATAGTAAACCAAATGTTCAAAGAGCAAATAGGGATATCTATGAAAGTTTATATTGATAACATGCTTGTTAAGCCCCTGCGAGCAGAGGACCATTTGAAGCATTTGCAAGAAACCTTCGGTATACTAAAGAAATACAACATGAAGCTCAACCTAGAATAATGCGCATTCAGGGTCGGCTCTGGAAAATTTTACTACTTCATGGTATCCAATCGAGGAATCGAGATAAACCCTTAAAAAATCAAAGATATCGAGGACATCACGGTGGTAGACAATGTAAAGGTCGTACAAACATTAACGGGGCGCATAGCTGCTTTGGGACGATTCATTTCGAGGTCCTCCGATAAGAGCCATCGATTCATTTTGTTGCTGAAGAAAAAGAATAACTTACATGGACCTCGAAATGCCAACAGGTCTTGGAGGTGCTTAAACGGTACTTATCTAGCCCACCACTACTTTACACATGGAGGGAAGATGGGCAACTTTACTTATATCTGGTAGTATCGAAGATAGCGGTAAGTGGAGTCGTGGTCCAAGAAGAACAAGGTACACAATTCGCCATATATTATTTTTATCGGACCTTAGGAGAGGCCGAACTAGATATCCCCATCTAGAAAAAATAGCGCTCGCTTTGATAAGCCCATCTAGGAAGCTAAAAATATACTTTCAATGTCATCCCATTTGTGTTGTAACGACTTATCCTCTTTGAAATATTTTCCATAAGCCCAAAGTTTCGGGACCATTGGCCAAATTGGCCGTAGAAATCAGTGAGTATGATATTGAGTATCGACCACAAACAACCATCAAGTCTTAGGTCTTGGCAGATTTCTTGGCTGACTTCACACCTACCCAAGTACCTGAAGTCGAAATTTGAACTATTAGTCAACTCGGGTACACCCTTAGGAATCTGGACCTTCTTTATGGTGCTTCCAACGTAAAAAGGTCTGGACTCGGTATCGTGTTAAAACAACCCACAGATAATATGGTTAGACAATCTATTAGAATTGTCAAATTAACTAACAATGAGGCCGCATATGAGGCAATAATTTCAGGTCTCGAACTAGCCAAAAGCTTGGGAGTGGAGGTGATCGAAGCCAAATGTGACTCCCTCCTCATGGTGAATCGGGTTAACGGAACCTTTGAAGTTCGAGAGGAACGAATGTAAAGATACTTGGATAAGCTACAAGTAGCTCTGCAAAGGATTCAAGGAATAGACTTTGCAACATTTAGATCAAGATCAAAATAGCGAAGCCGATGCCCTCGCAAACCTAGGATCATTGGTCAAAGACAACAAACTAAACTCATGAGCTATCGTACAACTCATGAGGTCAGTGGTCGAAGAAGGTTGCGCCCGAGATAAACTCCATAATTTTGACCTGGGATTGGATAAACAAATACATAAAGTATTTGAAGAACGGAAAACTTCCCTCAAATCTAAAGGAATCGAAGGTCCTACTGTCACGACCCCAAATCCGGTTGTGATGGCGCCCAGCATACTGCTAGGCCAGCCCGACCAATCAACAATAACCACGGAAGCACAAGCTCACTTTATCCAATTTAAGCATAACAGTGATAGATATATTAAAAACAAGGAACCAAGTCCCAACACGTGCCAACTCCCATAGACCGAAGGGTCAAGAGTCATGAGCCTCTACGGAATATACAAGTGTAAATAGTGAATATAATCTGTGCACAAGTGTGGGATGATCAGAACAAAATACAGACAAACTGGAGAATCAGGTCCTGCGAACGCTGGCAGCTACCTCGACCGTCCAAAAGCACTCCCGAGCCGCAATAGAATCAGCCCTTCTGTGATGTACCTGAATCTGCACACAAGGTGCAGGGAGTCGGGTGTGAGTACTTCCAACTCAGCAGTAATAAAAGTAAATAATGCTGAAGGGAAGAAAACCACGATAGGCACTATCTCATGCTACACAATACAGAATTATCTTTTTATTCCTTTCACGCATATGTGAGTAGATTATTTAGAAATCTCAATTTTAGCTACTTTCTTTCATAATAATATACCAATACCTGGATACAATCTCAAGCAATGCAAGTCCGCACTCAAATCAGCCCCTCGGGCTCAGCACTCCTTATCAATTTACACCAGGAGATCTGGTCAATAAGGCAACTAATGCATGTGTGCAAGTAATGTATGAGTGCTGAATGTTATGCCACGTAGTACATGTAAACCAATGTATGTATGCCATGCAATGCATATGACCGCTACAGCGTGTAGCCCGATCCTTTTGGGTACCCGTGCTCACTGGGGGTGTCCAGACTCCGGAGGGGCTCCTACAGCCCAAGCACAATATCAATATCACACCTGCTGCGGCGCGCAACCCGATCCGTATACCACTGCGGCGTGCAGTCCGATCCATGCATGTGTATGCATATGCTCACATAAAATGTCATGTCCTAACATATGGCCCTCGGCCCCAATCAGTCTAATAAATAATCAAGAAAGCCCTACGGGCAATAATATCATATTAGCTCATAGCTAAAAATGTTATTAAGACCTTGTTCAAGTTTTTTCATAACCTTATAAACATGCTGAATAGCAAAATACCATTTTAAAACCTTAAATTTAGAATAAAATATGCACAGTGTTATCAAAACAGTGATACCAATCCCTGAAGGATTCAATTAATTGGCACGAAGCCCAAACATGATAATTAGTCCAATTCATTTCAACAATTAGGTGTTATTATTTATTACGCGAGACGGACCAAGTCACAATCCCCAATGGTGCTCTACCCCACGCCCGTTATCCGGCGTGCAAGTCACCTCAACACAGCACTAAGATGTGCAAGTCCGGGGTTTACTAACCCTCAGGACATCATTTACAAGTATTACCCACCTCGAACCGACGAAAGCTCATGCCCGCGACGCCTTAGCTCCTCGAACCGGCATCCACTCACGTCAAAACTAGCACAAATCAGCACAAATATATCAAAATAGGCTAATGGAACATAACCCAATCGAAAGAACTCGAAAAATATCAAAAATCACGAAATTTGCAAAACCCGAGCCCCGGGCCCACATCTCGAAAAATTTCGAAACTCATATTTCCAGAATCCTCGTCTCACCACGAGTCCATACATATATAATTTACCAAAATCGGAGTTCGATTGGCCTTTCAAAACCCAATTTTTGTTTTCAATATCTAGGCCACAATCCTTCATAATTTCTACCCAAATTCATAAAGATTGATGTTAATTCTACCATAAAATGATGTTTTTGAGTCAAGAAACTTACCTCCGATGAATACCCGATGATTTTCCAGCATTTTCCCGTGATTTCTTCTCTCTAGGGCTCAAAAATGGGGGTTTATGAAATGAAACCCGTATGTGAAATGTTTCTGGTTTTAATTCACTGCCTGGGACTTTTCTTCTACGCGTTCGCGTTCCTTGCCACGCGTTCGCGATGCCCAGCTCCGGATTGACCTTCGCGAACGCGACCTCCCCAACGCGTTCGCGATGCACTAGCTCCCGGCCGTCTGATTTTCCTTCTACGCGTTCGCGATAACCCTCACGCGAACGCGATGCACACCCTGACAAACCTACGCGAACGCGACATCCTGAACGCGATCGCGAAGCTCAAGAATCTTGACCTACGCGAACGCGGTAACCTGTCTCGCGATCGCGATGCTTGACTCGCCCGGCCTTCGCGAACGCGGCCCATGCCACGCGAACGCGAAGGCTTGGATTTTGCCCAGTGATCTGCAATTTTTCTGCAGATTTTTAAGTTCCAAAAGTGCCGGATGATGGTCCGGATTCACCCCGAGGCCCCCGGGACCCCAACGAAAACCACCAACATACTCCAAAACAGGATACGAACTTGTTCAAATCATAAAAACACCATCCTAAACATCAAAATCACCAATTACACACGGATTCAAGCCTAAGTTTCTTCAAAACTTCCAAATTACACATTCCATCAAAAACCCGACCAAACAACGTCCGAATGACCTGAAATTTTGCAGAGGCACATCCAAAATCACCTAACGGAGCTACTGCAACTATCGGAATTCCATTCCGACTCCCGGATCAAAATCTCACCTACCGTTCGGTTTTCGCCAAAATTCAACCTTAGCCAATTCAAGCCTATTTCTACACCGGCCTCCAAATTCAATTCCGATTGCTCTCCTAAGTCATAAATGATCCCCCGAAACTAGTCGAATCATCGAATCCGATTCCGAGTACTCTAACTCGATAGTCAACTCTAGGTTGACTTTCCATATTCAAACTTCCTTCAAACATGCTATTTGCTTCATTTTCAATTCAATTCACTCCTAACTCACCCGATAGGTTCTAACACTGATATAGAAGCATAATATATGTTAATGCAACATAACGGGGTGGTAATTCCCGTAACGACGGGCCGGGTCGTTACATTCTCCCCAACTTAAACAAACGCTCGTCCTCGAGCGGACTCAGAGTTGTACTGGAAGCAACCCAATAGCCGAATGACCTTACCAAGCATATATCCGGGTGATCATACGTCACCCTATCTCACATAAGTCCGAAAACACCATATAGTCAAAATTTCACAGACCATCTGAATCATAAATCACATTGCACCTTCTGAAATCATATGCCAAATGCAAATCCCATGCCTATACTCAGGATACAGTAGAATCCACTGCAATGACCCATACTCACCACTCCGGGTGAGATCATATGATGTATCAAACAACCCAATCACTCGAGACAATAGTCTCTACTCACAATAATTTCTCACGATAGCCAAATACCAACTGAAAAACCTTTTTCATTAGATAGAGTCTTGTTCCAACGCCTCCATATCCTGCCCACGGCAGCTGAAACACGCGATATACCGAACCCATCTCTCAGGTTAACTATTCGTGAATCTATTTCCCTTTTTAAAACTTATACCACGATAGGTTTCGGAGCCAAACCTCGATGTTTACCTTTCTAACAAGCTAAGATCCAATATGCTCGTATTCATTAATGACTCCAACGGTCATTTCGATTATAACACACCGCACCGGTGATAAGACACCTCAACACCGGCCTAAGCCACGACGAGCACAACATAGGCTCCAATAGAAACGTATGCACACACTCGAATCATGACAGCTCAAATCATGACAACTGTCTCCAGCAAAAGAGCTGCAATTCAATTCCTCTGTGTCATCATAACATAGAACTGAGATCGCGTCTCGCATTATAGAAATAGAGTACTTGAATCCTCCTCGAGAGGTCATAACATCACGTGGCCTTGCCACGATTCGTGATTTTATCCCAACGTTATTACTCATGAAGCACCTCAAGCCACTAAGCTTAAAACGGTTAGCCACGCACATATCTAGGTCTTGAACCCAAGCAATCAACCTCACCCACGGTGAAACAATTAACGTATGCTATTAAATCCTGAAAGGACACAACCGATGTGCCACTCGCCAAGCGATACTCAAAACGGTCTTTTCCTCAGACGCGAGGAAGTATTGTATACCATGTAGCTTATAACTAACTATATTTTCACAATATACTGTTGCGGCGTGCAACCCGCTCCAATGACATACCCGTGGTGGCATGCCACCCGATCTGGATACCATACCTGTGGCGGCGTGCCACCCGATCCAAATAACCCGTGGCGGCGTGCCACCCGATCCATGCATAAATCTCGCAAAAGGAAATGCATATCGAGTCGAATTTTTTTCTCATTATAGCAAACATATATATATATATAAACATATATATATATATATATATATATATAGCCTCAAGCTCGGCCACATGAAACGCATCCGACAACGTTTCTCAATACTGGAACTGAATCAATGGTAGATACCTCTACACCGACATCCGCCACTAAGGCCCAACCAACAAAGCAATACCCACCAGCCGTCTGCTGGTCCTGAGGTACAACTACCCCGCTGGAGCATACTCTGATGCACTTTGCTACGCAATTTGTGCCATACCATCATAGTCCATATCACATCAGTGTAGACAACCTGGCCCAATGATGACCAGTCAGCAATCAAGTATCATAATCCAAATTCGTCATATCAAGTTGAGAGAGAAAGCCACTAGAGCCTCCGATTTTTTTTAATAATCACAAAACGGTGTCGATACACATGATATACAACCACTGCAATAGGCGGACTAACGAGAGCTTCAAGTCTCCAACACATATATAACACATGAATCACAATGCCTGATCCCGTACTCCACTGTACATATACATAACGCACATCAAGCGTCCATTCATACCACGAAAGCCATTCAGAAATTTCACTATGCCATCAACGACTCAAGTTATTATAGTTGATCCAACAAGAGAATGCCACCATACCACTGGATATCATCAGTTTACATTACCTTGTCCTTTTTGGATCATATTCCCCGCCAAGTTAATAGAATAGCAGTACCATTTTCTTAAATTATCAGAAAGATCGATTCTTAATTCACCTGCAGCTGTCCACGCTGCTCAATAATTTTATTGACTTCCCATATATTATGAACTGATCTCAAAACCTAGAATATACCATTATCAACTTTCCATAACACATCGTGTATACCATATTACACTAAGACAACATGGAAATTCATATCCCTTTCCTCCGCCTCAACATCGGCGCACTACACCAGTCAAGGACTTTCGTGATCCCATATAGAAGAAAAACTCATTACACATTCCATGCTTCGCATACCGACAGGAATATACTCATTTTCAAACCATGATAAAACACATCACAAACTGTTTCTTCCCATTCGTTGCATAAGTTTAACTGCCAGGACCGAGTCCTTATACCCATATCAAGTTACACAACTGTCAGCACTCAAGAGCTTTGCTGCAATGTCTGCAAGACTCATTACTTCAACCACACACCAGGAATCAATCGTATTCCTTTTTATACCATTCTGGTTTATTAACAAGTCGTTCCATTTACTCAGTTTCCTTTCTGATTCATCTCTAATTTCATATCAGTCTATACTATAGTACCATAATACATCAACTCATGTTACCACACGAAACTCGTACACAAGACCACACGGTCTAAGACCCATAGGCCACTGAATACTCTCTCAATGTTTCCCAAAAGTACCACATTCTACCATACTTTATTTTGATGAACTTCCCGCAATTTTTTTAAATTGTAATCATTACTTCCCAATACGGATACCTAGAATCCCATCATTCACATGATATAACACAAGCCTTGATCTTCTCTAACGAAACCGCCATCTTTAGCCACATACACAAATCTTAAGGCACCTGACTGTTACAAGCAAAATCTTGAACACTGCAAAACCATTCTCGGGCATCATTCACCCTTATTCAGCTGTAATTCAACTGTCCTATTAAGTAGAACCACTCGTTTTTTGTTAGAACTCTGACATCGCAGAACATGATTACTTACAGATACAATCAGCTATCTTTCTTTTCTATACGGTGAATATTCTTTACCAACAGCAGTTCAAAACACCCTAGTACTTCATCGGATCTACGAAGCACCATAACCTTTACCAGAATTTCCCAACATACTTAGAGACAGAATCAACATAGCACACAATAGTGCAATCAGTTAATCAATAGCAACCTCCCCAACTTAGCTCGACGCCATTCATCAAAGCACTTTCAACCACTCATATCATTATTACCCAAGTGATGCCGAAATGTTAATATGAGATTAAACTCAAGTCATTTACAAGCCTTGACAGAGACTCAAATCACCAGAGACCTTAGCTCTTCTGCAATTCTTGCAGATATACATGCACTACCAATAAGCCCACTATCTTTAGGTGACAGAAATCTTTCTAAGTCCCCAAATTTTCCAAAAATTTCGGCAGAGTTCCCTTTGTAAATTGGCCTATCCACCTGCCAGAGAATCACCAAAACCATCCTAGCAATACATTCACAACTCGAAAAGACATCACAATGCATATCGACAAAATTAGTCTCAATACTACACAAATCATATTATCATATTTGGTACATGAACATGCATTGTACCTGCTCGAATCATAACACATATCAACTACCTTTCAATTACACATGAGAACCAATCCACCTATCTCGCCTCAATTTAGCATTTCAGCACAATACCTTCCACCAGGATACACATAGCATAATCATTTTAGTCTTCCTGAGTTTGAACTCGTTCCACTACACATAAGGCACTTTACCTTCCAATTAAGAGGCGATAAAAATATTTCTCACGCCCATAGCTAGGGCTACATATCAAATCACAATAAAGATCAATACCGATCGTATGAACTTCATAATACCTGCTCGCGAAATTAGTACCTTGGTGCTCAAGCCATAGACAAGGATCTGGCCTCGAGTCCTCTCGACTGGCCCAACATGAACTCACGGAGATTATATCTCGCCCCTCGATCGGGGGATTGCAAGCCATAAGACAATTATATTACTGAGCGCTCGATGCGTACACAGACGTGTGGAAGGAATTTCAAAAATTATATCTCAAGCTGAATCAAGTGCGCACAATAAGAATTCCAAGAAATGTGAAGTGTTTCCTAAAGGTTCGCAGCCTCCCGAGGATAAGTACAGGCGTCCCCGTACCGATCCACAAGACTCTACCAACCGGCTCAAGACTCACGAGGCCTAGTAAACCTAGGCTCTGATACCAACTTGTCACGACCCCAAATCCGGTCGTGATGGCGCCCAGCATACTGCTAGGCCAGCCCGACCAATCAACAATAACCACGGAGCCACAAGCTCACTTTATCCAATTTAAGCATAACAATGATAGATATATTAAAAACAGGGAACCAAGTCCCAACACGTGCCAACTCCCATAGACCGAAGGGTCAAGAGTCATGAGCCTCTACAGAGTATACAAAGTGTAAATAGTGAATATAACCGTGCACAAGTGTGGGATGATCAGAACAAAAATACAGACAAACTGGAGAATCAGGTCCTGCGAACGCTGGCAGCTACCTCGACTGTCCAAAAGCACTCCCGAGCCGCAATGGAATCAGCTCTGCTGTAATGTACCTGAATCTGCACACAAGGTGCAGGGAGTCGGGTGTGAGTACTTCCAACTCAGCGGTAATAAAAGTAAATAATGCTGAAGGGAAGAAAACCATGCAAGGCACTATCTCTTGCTACACAATACAGAACTATCATTAAACTTCAAAACACTATCATTTTATTCCTTTTCAGCATATGTGAGTAGATTATTTAGAAATCTCAATTTTAGCCACTTTATTTCATAATAATATACCAATACCTGGATAAAATCTCAAGTAGTGCAAGTCCGCACTCAAATCAGCCCCTCGGGCTTAGCACTCCTTATCAACTTACACCAGGAGATCTGGTCAATAAGGCAACTAATGCATTTGTGCCAGTAATGTATGAGTGTCGAATGTTATGCCACGTAGTACACGTAAACCAATGTATGTATGCCATGCAATGCATATGACTGCTACGGCGTGTAGCCCGATCCTTTTGGGTACCCGTGCTCACCGGGGGTGTCCAGACTCCGGAAGGGCTCCTACAGCCCAAGCACAATACCAATATCACACCTGCTGCGGCGCGCAGCCCGATCCATATACCACTGCGGCGTGCAGTCCGATCCATGCATGTGTATGCATATGCTCACATAAAATGTCATGCCCTAACATATGGCCCTCGGCCCCAATCAGTCTAACAAATAATCAAGAAAGCCCTACGGGCAACAATATCATATTAGCTCATAGCTAAAAATGTTATTAAGACCTTGTTCAAGTTTTTTTCATAACCTTATAAACATGCTGAATAGCAAAATACCATTTTAAAACCTTAAATTTAGAATAAAATATGCACAGTGTTATCAAAACAGTGATACCAATCCCTGAAGGATTCAATTAATTGGCACGAAGCCCAAACATGATAATTAGTCCAATTCATTTCAACAATTAGGTGTTATTATTTATTACGCGGGACGGACCAAGTCACAATCCCCAATGGTGCTCTACCTCACGCCCGTTATCCGGCGTGCAAGTCACCTCGACACAACACTAAGATGTGCAAGTCCGGGGTTTACTAACCCTCAGGACATCATTTACAAGTATTACCCACCTCGAACCGACGAAAGCTCATGCCCACGACGCCTTAGCTCCTCGAACCGGCATCCACGCACGTCAAAACTAGCACAAATCAGCACAAATATATCAAAATAGGCTAATGGAACATAACCCAATCGAAAGAACTCGAAAAATATAAAAAATCACGAAATTTGCAAAACCCGAGCCCCGGGCCCACATCTCGAAAAATTTCGAAACTCATATTTCCTGAACCCTCGTCTCGCCACAAGTCCATACATATAAAATTTACCAAAATCGGAGTTCGATTGGCCTTTCAAACCCCAATTTTTGTTTTCAATATCTAGGCCACAATCCTTCACAATTTCTACCCAAATTCATGAAGATTGATGTTAATTCTACCATAAAATGATGTTTTTGAGTCAAGAAACTTACCTCCGATGAATACCCGATGATTTCCCGGCGTTTTCCCGTGATTTCTTCTCTCTAGGGCTCAAAAATGGGGGTTTATGAAATGAAACCCGTATGTGAAATATTTCTAGTTTTAATTCACTGCCTGGGACTTTTCTTCTACGCGTTCGCGTTCCTTGCCATGCGTTCGCGATGCCCAGCTCCGGATTGACCTTCGCGAACGTGACTTCCCCAACGCGTTCGCGATGCACTAGCTCCCAGCCGTCTGATTTTCCTTCTACGCATTCGCGATAACCCTCACGCGAACGCGATGCACACCCTGACAAACCTACGCGAACGCGACATCCTGAACGCGATCGCGAAGCTCAAGAATCCTGGCCTACGTGAACGCGATACCCTGTCTCGCGATCGCGATGCTTGACTCACCTGGCCTTCGCGAACGCGGCCCATGCCACGCGAACGCGAAGGCTTGGATTTTGCCCAGTGATCTGCAATTTTTCTGTAGATTTTTAAGTTCCAAAAATGCCGGATGATGGTCCGGATTCACCTCGAGGCCCCCGGGACCCCAACGAAAACCACCAACATACTCCAAAACGCGATACGAACTTGTTCAAATCATAAAAACATCCTAAACATCAAAATCACCAATTACACACGGATTCAAGCCTAAGTTTCTTCAAAACTTCCAAATTACACATTCCATCAAAAACCCGACCAAACGACGTCCGAATGACCTGAAATTTTGCAGGCACATCCAAAATCACCTAACGGAGCTACCGCAACTGTCGGAATTCCATTCCGACTCCCGGATCAAAATCTCACCTACCGTTCGGATTTCGCCAAAATTCAACCTTAGCCAATTCAAGCCTATTTCTACACCAGGTCTCCAAATTCAATTCCGATCGCTCCCCTAAGTCACAATTTGCCTCCCGGAACTAACCGAATCATCAGAATCCGATTCCGAGCCCCCTAACCAAATAGTCAACTCTAGGTTGACTTTCCATATTCAAACTTCCTTCAAACATGCTATTTGCTTCATTTTCAATTCAATTCACTCCTAACTCACCCGATAGGCTCTAACACCTGATATAAAAGCATAAAACATATAATTGCAACATGACGGGGTGGTAAATTCCCGTAACGACGGGCCGGATCGTTACACCTACGCACAAAGGCAGTCTGATTTAGCCTGTCCAAAGATGGAACCTTACTTAGAAGGATGTTCGACAGTCCGCTAGCAATATGTCTGGGACTAAGAGATATCGAGTATTTTTTTGCCGAAAATCCACGAAGGCACATGCGGGAACACTTTGGAATCGAATTACTTGTTCAAAAGGTAATCAGAGCCGGGTATTACTGGGTTAATATGGAAAAAGATGCGAAAGAGTTTGTGCAAAAATGTGACAAGTGTCAAAAACATGATCCGATGATTCATCAACCTAGGAAGTCGCTACATTCAGTTTTATCCACATGGTCGTTCCTAGGGGGGTGGACATCATCGTCCCTCTTCTATCGGCACCAGGTAAGGCTCAATTTATTTTATTTATGGCTGACTATTTCTCTAAGCGGGTTGAAGCATAGGCCTACTAGAAGTTCAGGGAGAAATAAGTCATCGGCTTTACTTGGGACCACATTGTATGTCGATTCGAAATACCATCTGAAGTTGCATGTGACAACGAAATGGCAACACCTTAAGATAACGTCATGGTCGGGAAGTTTCAGTATCACTTGTCACTGATGTCATGGTCGGGTTCGTTGCTTACGTCATGATCCATCGAGATGGGATTGAAAAAGATCATATCGTTTCTCATCGCCTTCTCTCCGTAAAACGAGGGGACTATTTGTATATGATCACAATTGGGTTTGTCTTGGAACGAGGCAGGCCAATGTTCAACCCTATGTTATATCGGACCGCGGTGTAAAGTTAGATTGTCGAGCTCGAGACCTAGAGACCGATCGAGATCAAGGTCGGCCAAGATTGGAGCCAGGCAGGATAGAGATCGAGCAAGATCGAGGGAAGCTTACTGAGCCAAATAACAGAAACCCAACATATCCGTAATCAGGTGAAGATCACGACGGAAATTCGGCACGTATTAAGAAGAGGCCGATTAATTAGCTCATCATGGGATCTCTTACTGTATTTAGAATTGTATCATAGATAGGATTCCCCTATTATATCAAAGGGGCCTAATCATTTGTAAAGAACATCATATTCACGTTACATAAAGCAATATACCATCTTTTTAAGCTCTCAATCTGTTATCATGTTCATATTTTCCAGTGAAATATTCGTTCGAGGGCTAAAGCGATACATTTCTTTGGGTTTGCTTTAATTCTTTTTTTCAATTAATTTCACTATCAATTTACGTATCTTATTATTTTGTGCCAAGTTATATCACATGTCCTTAAAATACAGTATTAATTCAATTGTTATCCTTTTTTAGGGTAAACAAAATGCAAAAGTGATGGCACATATACTATGACGTGAAATTTCAATTTCTTTTATTGACATGATGTTACTAATTTGACAATTTTGTCATATGCGGCTGACTTAGTTTTAATTTTCGACACAGGATTGATGGATTTTTAGCGGTTTTAATTTCATGTAACATATGGAGATAGTTGATATATTTTTTTATTACAAAATTTAGTTTTACAGACTTTACTAGAATACACTTACTTTGATGATCATTTGTGAAATTGACCTTACCAAAACTTTACAGCTTGTTTGGATGGTTGTTACCCATTATCGTATTGCATCGGTATTCAACATAATGTTTGTTTTGATTGTTTAGTTATAATGGCTTGTATTTTATTGTTAAATCAATTATTCCAAAAAAATAAAAAGTTTCATTTACTTAAACAATCAATTTGGCATGATGGGACAATTTCTTATTTTTCTTTCTAATTATGCCATAACTTATTACTTCATAATTTTATTATATCCTTTACCTTTTTTCACTTTAACTCCAAACTAGTATAGTACCCGCGCGATGCGCGGGAATATTAAAAGAAAAATTATTAAAAATTACAATATTATTTTTAGCTAAATATAACTTTTACGGATGTGATTGAATAAAGACAGTTAGCACAATGACAAATATAACGCTCTTGCTTTTATATAGCACCCACATAATATGCAAAAGTTGTAAAGTAAAGAAAACAAAAATTGAAAGTTGAAACTATTTCATAGTATTATTTATGCGTTCATCACAGTAAAGTATAATTAGCATAATATAATTATGACCGAAGAACTTATTTAAAGCAAAATATAGTTCTAACATAGATGCATTTGTTTATATAAAGCCGCAAAGTTTAAGAATAGCCCCCTTTTTACTTCTAAGATTCATCCATGGTTCTTCATTTTGCTTGTTAATAATATCTAAGCATCTGTGACTCGTTATACCTTTTATCATGCGTAAATAATTATGTAGCATAGCAACTCTACCCATATAGGCCCTTGATATCCTAATCAATTAATAAGTAAACTAAAATTGCTCAGAAAATTTTCAAAAGAAAAGCAATGAACAATTTGTTTTTTAGATTTTACAATGTTTATACTTTTGATATTTCTATGTCTTCCCATGAACTTTCAGCAACATATGCCATGGCAAACTCGCGCGACTTTGATCATGTATCTTTAGCACGGTCTTGCACATCTTGTAAAGTTACAAACTGCACGATAAACTTGATTAGACGCACACATAAAACATACGCATAAATTTTGCCCATATAAATTCCTGTTATCATAGGATGATAGTAATGTTTTGTACCATCTGATTAATGTGTGAAAAGGTGAATCGCGGCAGAATGATAATGTGAATAGAGGGGATATAAAACCTCCATCTTCTCGAGCGAATCATCTTGTCGCACTCTATAATTGAACATTCGAACGTACATACACACATATGCCAACAAAGTAGTGATACAAGAAGATATGGTATCATACCTTTGTTCTTACTATACGTATTACATAAGATATACTCCCTCGGTTCCAATTTATATGAGAGTTGACCTACTTGGGGAGTAAAACAACTCTATCTTTGACTCAATTTTAAAAATAGATTCTTCGATTAATTTTTAATTGAATATACACATTTAAAAACTACATAAAAAGTAATATAAGTCAACGTAATTAATAATTCACAATATATGCAAGAGTTGGAGAAATCGTAGTAAAAGAAAGAGTTATTTGACTCTCCAAATAGGTCACACTCATATAAACGGGGATGGATGGAGTAGCTAAACATTAATTTTGTCTATTAAATCAAAGATTCACTTTCTCTCTTTAAGTATTTTTGAAGTTGGAATTTAAGATTATTTCCCAAATAAATCAATCACGAACATGACCACACAATACAGAGTAACACATATATTAAAAAGAGTAATTTTCATAGGTGCATGAACTTTCTTTATCTAGTCCTAAGCTTCCTACAGAAGTCTTGGGAGTGTTTGGTTATATAATTATTGTTTAGAGTCAATAATTGTATTGCATAATCGTGTTCTGTTTTTCCCCACCAAGTTATGTGAATCAATGAGTTTGGTTATTCAACCTTTAAAATTTATGTCAACATCTTTTGTGATACCCTTATTATAGTTTTATATTATGCGGTTTTAGCCTTTATTTTTCGTTGGACACAATATTTTTTAACTTTGAATTTTTGAGTTTTTGAGAGAATATGAATCTTGGTGGTTAGCACGTAGAAATCCTTCTTTGTACCATCACTATATTTTTCTGCCACGAATCATTCTTAAGTACCTTTTTTTATTTTTGTATCTCCTCCTGAATTTGACCATCTATATTAACAAATGAGGTTAGATAAAACATTGATGACGACATGAAATGACCGTCTACAGAAATTTTTTTAATCTCACCAGCAAAGTTCGGCCGAGCATCTGCAGCGAATTTTGACTCCTATTAAAAGACAGTTTGCAAAGTGTTAAATCCTCAAAAAAATAACGATTATATCCCAAACAAATTTTATGAAAATATAGATGTTACTGAATATTTCTTTTTCCATAAGAGAATTTCTAAACATCTTGGTCTTTTAGTTGTCAAGTTGGAAGATTTTCAATTATTATTATTTTTGAGAAATACTTATTCGTAAGAAGATAGTATGATGCTATAATTTAAAATTAGTATGTAAGAATAAGCATAAGAACCAACACTTAATATGCAAAGAAAAACACAAACAATTTTTAGTTGATGGATGCACACATCTGACAGTAGAATGAACACAATCATTTTCTTTATCATATAAAACAATTTCCTTTTCCGATACTAACAAATCTTGATCTTTTTTATTAAATGGTTTTATTTTATCAATGGTAAAAATTCCATATTGTGCCTAAAACTAAAGAATAAAAAATTTAATTTATTTAGAGGAAGAACAAAATTAATCGACAAAAGACACAGTTGAAATAAGAGAAGATTTTAAGCCAAACAACTTTAGTAAACTCATACGAATATGGACAACATCTTGTTGCAGAAATAGTAATATTATTTTTATAAACACAAAATAAACAAAATTTTAAACGTAAAGGAGGTGAAGAAGTGTTACTTACAAACAATAAATCTCCCTTATTGATATGCTTGCTTTCGATGTAGAAGAGAGTTCTATTAGAACCTTGGTTGTTCGACGTTTTCTTACCCAAATCAACCCATTCTTCTATCCTACTCAAAGCATATAGTAGTAATTTCTTCTCTATTACGACAGTTATCCTCTAAGAAACTGGTGAAGATAAAATGAAAGGATTCATTGTAAATATGTTTATAAAGATGATAGTTATTTAATGTGTTCTCCCTCCGTGTAATATAATGTCCTATATTTTAGGGTGCGTGTATGCAGGTGGGTTCAGTGCAAGTGTACGTGCAAGTGAAATAGGGGATGGGAAAGGAGAACGTGAGTTAGAGGATTAGATTAGTTTTTCTCTATTTTGTCATTATTTGTTTCAGACTTTTTTTTTTTTTATATAGTATATTATATTATTTTCAAGCTCCTAATTTTTTGGAGCTTTATCCTTAAGTGTCGCATGGCTAATTGTGGTTGTTCCACTTAGGCTTAATATAGTGCCTTTTCCCCTTCCTTTTAATTAGACAAGGAGAACGCGACACAGTAGTTGAACACGAACAAACCATAAGTCGGAGACCCGACAGAAATTTCGAACCTCAAGCTACTCGAACAGAACAGAATATCACCGCAAATGACCTCGACTCTCACCTCTGAAGATTTCTAGTTGAAACCAAACAGATCCGGGGGATAGTGGTGGCCAGCAATGGTGCTTTTAATCTTTCTTACTCACTCGTTTTTAGCCTTCATTTTCTGTATATTGTCTCTGTGTGTTGCCCATTCTTTTGCATGTTTTCGCTGAATAAGAAGAAGAAGGAGTTTCTTTTGTTTCAATGTTTTTCCTTTTCATATATATTAAACATAACTAAGTAATGACTTAACCGTAGCAGTTTCACAGTGTTATTAACCGTTGCAGTTTAAAAATTATTTATTTTAAATTTTAGCAATAACAAACTGCTTTTAGCATAACAAAATGCTTTAACTACTTTGTCCTAACAAAAAAAACGTGGGAGACTATTCTGTTGACAAATGGCTAATTTCTATGGCAGACTATCTTCCTTTTAAATATAGATAGA